>CM029547.1:33930566-33987804 GCA_017141385.1 Sogatella furcifera | reverse complement strand
AATGAAAATTCTGCTGAAAAAAAACCACCAAAATTTAAAAAAAAAATTTCTTTTTTTTTTTTTTAAAAGGTTTTTTTAAACCTAAACACCAAAATTTGTTGATGTAAATTTTTAATGAGTCACTGAGTGAGCTAGAAAATAATAAGATTAAAAATAAAAATTTAATTTATATTTTTAGAAAGTAAAGTGATAACATTAACTCAATTTCATTGAAATTAATTCATGAATTATTCATGAAATATTAAATTTGTAATCTATGTTGATTAGTATACTTTAAAACTCTGTTTTCATAACTTGATGATGGCTTTAGTTTTTATAAATTCACCACAAATTAAATTAATTTGCATTGGAAATGAATTGAGTTTCATTCAAGTTTATTGAATTAAGTTTCAGCCATGAAATTATCAAGTCTGATATTGTGCTATTGTGTGATCATATCATTCTTATGTTTGATACATTTTAATATTTTAGTGATTTACTCTTTTCATTAGCTTATTAAATTACTGTATCGTTAATCTATTTCATCAATTTGTTTTAATTTTGTTTTTTCTCATGAATACTTTATAGTTTTCATAGCATTATTATGTTCTTCAGTTTTTTTTAAAATTTTTAATTCTAATTTTTCTTCTAAAGAGAAAAAATTCTATAAAATAATGTAAATAAGAATTGTTTTTAAAATCGGAAAATACGATCTTCAAGTTTCCAAAAGAAATGCTTATTTAGAAAAAAAATTAAGCAATAAAAAGAAAATGGTCTTAAGAAATTTTCTAAATCTCATAAGAAGAATTAGTTTATTTAAATTATTTAAAATTAAAATGAATAGCTGTTTATTTGAATGTTATCTATACACTCCTCTCAGGTGAATGCCCAATATTTTATATTCAATACTTACTTCTCCAAAATGTCTACGTATTAAATCGGAATTTATATACTCGTAAATTATTAGTATTTTTTTCTTTACCAGGAAAATAAATTAGAAAATTTCTTTGAATTTAAATTACTAATCTTTTCCCCAACCAGTGAATCCTATATTACAGTACTTGAGGGATAAAGTTTCACAAAACTTGCAAATCTTATTATAATCATTAAATTCAAAATTAAACATCATTGTAATTGAATAGATTTTTACATAATATTTCAATCTAAAATGATTTAAAAGATATGAAATTATCAATTTCGAGTTTAAAAATTCGTTTCCTTTCATTTTTGTTACATACAAAAGTAAAATAAAAAATTTATTTTTCTTGATTCATATTTTATGGTTTTGTATTATTGAAATTATTTTTGAAATGTTTATTTTTTGTTTAAAAACTTTTAAAGCCATAAAAAATGAAGGAATTTAGCTTTCTAAATGAAGCCGTTTTAAATTTAAATTGATTGCAACTAAAACTGAATGAACATAGATTATAAACAGTAGTTTGGGTTTCACATATTAAAAAAAAATGCCCAATAAATATTATCCATTCCACTAAGGTAACTTTATGTAAACATATAATAAAAGATTAATTGGAATCAATACTAACAAACTATGCATTTGTTGATTACTGGAACAGGTGATTGCATAAATTATGACTCAAAAAAATGTTAAGATACCAACTTATATTTTGATTAGAATGATATTGTATATAATTTGTTAGCAAAACACTGACATCTAATTAAATCGAATACTCAATGGCTGTAATGCTAGATTTATTTCATGTTCACTAAATAAGTGTCTGAATGATATTGTAATTATTCCTATTTTATTCAGATAGTGTATAAAATCAGATGAATCATTTCAAATATATTCATGTTTCAATGACATCAAGCTATGAAGGCTTTGTGCATGCCAGTGTTGCCTTTCATATTCACTCATATATAGAGTAATAACGAATCATAACATAGATGATAAACTAGTTTAGTCACTTAATTTCAACCATAAGCAATTGAAATAATCTCGCAGAACGCCTCTGAATAAATCGAATTTTGATGAAAATTATTAAAAATACGTTTGAATTTTAAGTGTTGCATTAAGTCTATTAACAACTGTGATTATTAATATATTGTTATGAGAGAAATTGATTGCAAGAGGTAATGATTAAAGATACAAGATCCAATTTCACTCATGTTTTCTGACATATGTTAAATGGTCTTACGTGATTTAAATGACTTCAAAAAATGTTTTGTCTATTGTGAATATTTGCATAATTGATGTTTAGCATAAAAATAGCATTTTCTTTGAATCATTGACTCATGTAAGTATATGCAAGAATTGAAAGAAACACAGTAATAATATTTCTTACGAAAATTAGAAATCGCAGAAATGTCAAAAAAAAGTGAATAGTTGTGCAATTCTTTCAGAAGAAGATATCTTGATATAAATTTGCGTGACGTTTGATTAAACCAAATTTTGATAAAAATCATAAAGTCTGTCAAATATATACTGCTATCAAGAAAGTGACTTATGAATTTTTGTGACTATTATGGATCTGTCCACTGATAAAAATTGAAGTCATTGTCCACTAATAAACAATTAGTTACCGTAGCAGATATTTGATTTAGCAGTCACATATATTCGACATTCTATAGAATGAGTTGAATTCAAATGAAATTATTCAATTAACAAATTTAAAGGTGAATAATCAATTTGATATACGTGCGATTTCAGTTGCAGAAGATCTATTTCATTGGAAAATATCATCAGTTGTTGACACATCATAATATATGTTTATCCTATTCAGAAGAATAAAAAATAGATTTTAAATTGGTAAGAATAAATTTTCATAATCATTTCATCAACATTCACTTCTACGAATAATTTAATTTATATAATTACAGTAGCCTACATTAAAATTTTCCGTTTTGTAACGTATTATGAAGATATATTTAATAATAAAAATAAATAGCCTATACATCAAGGTATGATAATTATAGGAAGTGTATCAATATTATAATGTCAACTACACAAGCCTGTGAATGTACGAGACTTGTAAATTCTACCAGAATTGTAAAGACTTGTACATTACTTATAGTTTACTTATTATCTACTTTATTCTTACACGCATATAAATATAACATTTTAGCTGCCATAATTGTAATATGTTGAAAGAAAACTTATAGAATTAAAAAAGCTTGAATGTATTGTTCTGCACACGGAATTTTCATAGAGAAAAATCAAGAGTATGTTCAGGTTTACATTATTCTTGAAAAAAGAAATTTTCTCTTCTGTTAAAGTATAAATAGATAATTTTATCAGTATCTTGTAACTTAACTATATCTTGTAATATCAATAATTCAAGAATAAAATCAATGGATTTATACGAGAAAAATACTTGATCCAGTTGCCTAAGCAGATGATCAAGATTAAACGCCTTCTTTAACAAATAAATCATACAAAAGTGTTTGAGACTCAGGGCCGGTTTCTCCAAGTTGGATTAAACCAAATTTTGGATAAACGTTTGATCGGTGTGACCTGGCTTACTGCTATCAAGAAAGTGAAATTCGAATGGATCATATTTTTGTACTTTTTTTGTACCTTTTTGTACCAAGAAGAAAAATCTTCGCACCACCACCCTAACAGAGATAATAGTAATTCTGCGGTAAGAAAACAAGTTGACACTCTTACCCTGCATATTTTATAAAATTATGCAACATTTAAATACACCCTATTATTGTTATATTCTTGTACTTCTTTGTACCACTCAAATAAAATTTTGTACTATCTAATTTTGGTTCAAATTTAATTGAATTTGGCTCGTTTCAGGTTCTAACTCCCGACTTTCTAATTGCTAGAACCCAAAAATAAGAGGAGTACAAAAAAATTTTCTGGTGGTACAAAATGACAAAATGTCATGGAATAAATACAATGTTACGGCATAGTTTTCATTCAAATTTGGACAGGTCGGGGTACAGGTTTATGCTGCTGGAGTAGGTAATGGAAAATTCCCATGGCGGGGTTTTCAAATTTTGGTTGGTGGAATGAATTTCAATGAAATTTGGCAGAATTGGTTTAATCGGTCAGGACTGGGAGATTAATTTCAAGATAATCCATCAGCTGAATGATAGAAATTAAACTCTGTGATGCATAGACATCACTTAGGATTTAAAATATAATTTATTTTCTGTAAATCTTAAAATTATTCAGTAAATAGAATCATCTTTGAGAACAGCGTTTTAAAGCTAGAGGTTGAACGTTTGTTATTAAATTTAACTGGCGTCATTTGTCAATGCCATAGTGTGCGTGTTGATTTGGTCAACAAATCTGTAAACTTTTAAGATAGTGACCATGGGAATCTCACGTCTTGACAATCACCAATCACTACATATACTAGAAAATTTGTATCTTTCTTTCGTTTGGAGGGACTGAGTTGGTTCCCTATTTTCAAGAGGAGGATACGGAGGCTGAAATATTATTATCGTTGGATCTGTCGCAGTTCGGGCAGTATTAAATATCTTACAGTATTAATGATTCAGTTTTCGGAAATCCCCTTTCTTGAAGTTGCTATCTTAATTATTTAACTTAACTATTAACTTTTCGGTAGTGTGTGATTGCCAAGCGGGGATCCATCTAAAAGTTGGTCTATTTTTCTATTTTACTAACAAAATCACATAATAATAGCAGCCAAGCGAGTTTTCCCCTCAATAATGTTATAACTGTAGCAAATAATATTATATTTATCTTAATTTATATTAATTTATCTTAATATTGTATTTAATGTTTTACTAATAATATACTTAATGACAAATGTGTAAATGATCATGAGTCAAACTATTTTATTTGAGTAAAAGTGATTATATTTGTTGATTATTAATCATATATTCTTGTATTCTTATTCAAACCACCCTTACATATTTGGTGGAGGCGCCGGGTAACGATCCCGGTACCTCTCGCAAAAAATGAAAATAATAGTGGCTGGTTGATTTATGATTCTGTGAATGTAGGATAACCAACCTTAGCACTATAAAGATGGGTCAACATGCAAGATCCAGAGCATATTTTTTCAAATAAAATAAATATTCATGCACTAATCGCAGATTATCAAATTGATTATTCATTTTGAATTATTATAATTGAATAATTTGATTATACCATTACACTTCAACTCTTTTTATTCAAATATAGAATTTGTATGCCGGTAAAATGTGTAACGGTGCTAACCCCAAAATGCATTTGCCATGTCAGATCGGCTACCAACCAAGAATAATTGCTATTATCTCAGTTAGTGGAATGGTACGAAAAATTTTCTTCGTGGTACAAAAAGACACAAAATTAGCACAAAAATATGATCTATTCGAATGTCTCTTTCTTGATAGCAGTAAGCAAGCACACACCGATTTTGGTTTAATCCAAAATTTGGTTTAATCCAACTTGGAGAAACCGGCCCTCAGAAATTTAACTCAAGATATATCTTAGAAATAGTTGTGAAAAAATGAATTACAACTTACAAGCACAATCTATTCTACCTTATTTTTGTAAGTACCATCTATTCTACCTTATTTTAGTATTTTGTAAGTACAATGTATTTTACCTTATTCTTGTCACCCAATTGGTCTTGTAAGTCGGATATTGTAGCTTGCAGTTCTTGCTCCAAATGTGAAATACTGTTTTCCTTCTCTTTGGACTTGGCAGCATTAGCTTCTTGCTCCTGCAAATAATTTCAAATTCATGATCCATACAATTTGCAAACATTTAATACACACGAAACGTTGCAATCTCATTCAGAAAACCAGGTGGAATTCTTCGGTTATCTTGTATTTAATCATTACCTCTTGCAATCGGAATTTCTCCTCATTACACAATATATTAATACACTCGATAGTTGTTCAATAGCAATGCAACACTTAAAATAATCCAAGTATATTTTAATAATTGTTGCATTATAAAGTCTGATGTTATTCAGAGGCGTTCTGCGGCGTCACTTGGTTTCGGAAGTTGGCTTATGGTTGAGAGCATCACCGTGCTAAGCACACGTTATCTCTATCCTGGTTGATGATTGTTTACTTCTGCTGTGTAGTGGAGTGAATATGAAACTGGCAACCAGCTGGCAGGCCTAAGCCCTTCATGGGCTGTTGAGCCATTGACATGACATATATTTTAATAGGCCTGCATTGACTTTATACACTGCTCATGGAAATAACTAATAGAATCAATTACCAAATCATACAAGACCGACGTATTTATTTCAGTGGACGAAAGTAAAATCTACACAAAAATAAGATTTTAAAGCTACTGGGCCGCAGTTGAATTGAATGCAAGTTGGTACGAGTTGCGAACGAGATGTAACTATAAACAATACATTCATGTAATGCCAGTAACGGTTTCCTTCATTGGAAGTTTGGAGCCATGCTTCTATTACAAGAGTATGGTAAATTTCACTTGCAACTCGCATCCAATGTAATCGAGGCCTTATTATAGAGCAATAATATAAGTTTACGATTTGAAGCATTTGGGTGAGTTTCCATTGAAAGATCTCAAATTCTGATTATTGAAAATAATGCCAGCATAGAAAGGAATACGCTATTTCAATGTAGGAAAGTCAGAGATAGGATAAATATTTTATTCCAAGTTCATTACCTGCGCTTCTTTAGATAGCTGCTCAGACATTCTCAAGTGGAGGCTTTTGTATTCCTGCTGTTGAAGTTCTAGCTGTTCATTAGCAATCTTCAGTTCTGCCGAAATCTGAGCAGTTTTCAGGGAAATTTCATCTTTTTCTTCTCGGACCGTTCGAACAGCCTTTTCCAATTCTTCATTTTTCTCTTTCAGACTTTCAAGTTCTTCCTAATAAACAAAATAAACATTTTCAAAAATCAATTTTAATAATACACCAAACCATAAAATATTCTTAATCAAAGAAAAACAATGTTTCTCAGTTCACCTTTTGTATTATACATAAAATTGATGTCTGAAGACTTGAATCGTTTTCAAAACTCATGTAATTGATAATCTTCATTTACGTTTTTATTATTCAATCCAGTTCTTATTGATTGAAATATTATCGTTAAAATCTATTCAATGTACAATGAATGTGAATAGTAATTCTCTGTTGAAATATTGAAACTGATTATAATGAATAGATTGTGCGACAGTTTTTTGTGAAACGGTTTAGTCGCGAGCACATCAAGTACTGTAATTATAGAGATTCACTAGGTGGAGACCGAAGATTACGATAATATCAAATCATTCTACTAAGAAATTTTACTAATTTGATTTTTTCTCTGGAATAAAAGAGAAAAAATACATAATAATTATTGCACAGTAGTAGGCTACACATGAAATATCGAATTTCAATACGTAGACACTGGCGGCTCGTGCCGTGGGAGAAGGTGAAGTATTGTACAGTATAAGAATAGATTAGGACACTTCACCTGAGAGCCGCCAGTGTACGTAGATAACATTCAAATAGCCAACAGCTATTCTATTATAATGTTTAAATAAATAACATGCAAACTAAATTCTTCTTACTGTAATTTGTGCCAATTGCTCAAGAAGAATTTCGTTATTGTGATCGACAGATTCACCCAGTGGTTCCTTCTGTTTTTCTTTGATTAGCTCTTGTGACAGCCTTTCGTTTTCTGCTAAATACTCCAAGCGTTTCTTCTCTGCATCTAACACTTTTTCGGAAAGATCGACATTCTCACTCTTTGTAATTGCCTGAAAACAACAATTCCTTTGATTTAGCATAAGCATATTTTATTCAGAGTTGTTTCTCCTTGGAGCTGTAAGAAGAAAGAATGTGAGACATTAAAAAATTTCCTAAACAAACATACAAATGAAGAGTACATAAATAACTGACTAATGAAAACTATCTAAAGTGATTCATGGAAGAAACAAATGAGGCGAAATTATTGATTGAAACACAAATTGATGGTAAATAGATTAACGATAGCGGTGAATTTAATAAGCTAACTGAAAATGAGTGAGAATCAACATACATGATAAATATTAAAATGTATCAAACATAAGATATGATATGATCACACACATGGAGCACAATATGCAGCACGTTGGAATGAATTACATAGGCTGAAAAGCAATTAATTCAATAAATACTTGAATAGAAACTCAATTCCATGCAAAACACATTACCAATACCAAAACATTAATTTAATTTGTGGTGTAATATTTATAAGTAGCAACATAGAAGCACATCATCTAAGTTATGAATATAAATCTAGAGTATATAGTATACTAATCCAACATAGATTATTCAAAATTTAATATTCTCAGTGAATAATTCAATGAATTAATTTCAATGAATAATTGTAGTTAAGTGGTTATCACTGTATGAGCTTTGCCACGTCAGAAAAATATAGATTAAATTATATTTTCAATCTTATTTATATTTCTAAGCTCAACTCGAGTTGACTCATTAAAAATTGTAGGCATCTAATTTTTCAACATTATAGTTGGTTTAGAAGTTTAAGATTGAATCAACTTGATCTCAACAAAACCCTAAACAAGCTAAATGCAATCCATTTCTATGTATATTTTAAAGGTGGGTCTTCAACTAATTACATTGCACAACTAATAGTCATAATTAATTCATTAATCACCATCCTAATCCAATGTAGCAATACAACCAAATATTCATTTTTCAAAGCTCCAATGTTTATTGCATTTTCATAATCAACTTGTATCTTACAATATCAATATTACTCAGATCTTGCATTGTATTGTAATTATACCTTGATTGTACTGACATCAATTTTTTTAAATTTAATGATGAGTTCATCTTTAAATCTAGATTATTCCAGCTAATTGAAAATCTACTAGAATTTCCTTAATTTTTTATTAAGAACAGAGTATAAAATAAAATTTAATTCTTGAATTTAGAATTTCTGTCAAATATTTATTACAAATTACAGATTTATGATCACCGCTATATCATGCACTCTCATGCCGGTCAAATGATGGGATTGAATTATAAAAATTCGAAACAAACCTTCGTTTTATCTGAAGCATCAGATTATAAGTCATTCAAGATTTTTGTTGACTTGAACACCTCCTCAAGTCGAGAAGGTAATACCTACCAAGTCCAGCAAATTGGTAATGAACAAATAATTCACACTTATGCAAAAAGCTGGTTGCATGCTAGTAGTAAATGTCATACTTTGGCTATTATTCCTATCTTAGCACAGCGCTAGAGAGAAACTGATCGTAGATGTACTGGCTAGTTAGTATATCTATCGTACTATCGTATGTATAGATAGTCTATGAACTGATGCTCACTTTGCCTCAAGCATTCAAACTATGACATCTATCACTATGTATAATCATCCATTACTAATACTGTAAGCTCTTAAATAATTATTATAAGAATTATTTATGATGTATGCTAGCTGGATCATTGACTTCAGCCAACTGTACCAATGATTAAATAAATAAACTATATCATATTACACATATCTGTATTTCAAGATAATACAGTATTGATTGGAATCTTGTTGGGTGATGGGAAGGAATGTTTTATTTAACAAATGCCAATCATATTTTCATTTTCCTTTCTTTACTTAATTTTATCTCATTGTATTTTCCGTTTCGAAGATATGAGATAGAATAATAGATTAACAACTCATTTCTTCGGCAAGATTCGTGTTTATTTCGAGGATATTGCTCTTTTCTAATGATTATGCCTTCTATTCATCCTCTAACATGAATTGGGAATTCAATAACAATAATACGAAACTATCGAGAAAAAGAAGTATAATAAAACTAAATATATCATTTCTAAAGCAGTATAAGATTCAATTTCATGTGAATCAATATTAGTGTTGGAAGATAAATATTATTCAACCTGAATCTGAATTCCAGTTACAGATTAGTATAGTCTGTCCAAGCAAAGAAGACATTCCGGCAAGATAGGAAAATGACAAATGACTCCAGCTCGATCAATAATGGTTTGAAATTTATGAATTCAATCTCAAATTGTAAGAAACATTCTGATCTACAATTTGAGACTAAAAATGATAATTTTTAAAGCAATATTAACCGAGCTGTAGTCATTTTCCCGTCTTGTCAAGATGTATTCTTTGCTTGGACGGACTATAGTAGGCCTATCAGCAAATCTTGAAAGAGGACAAAGCTGAATAAGGAGACAATAGCAGGCAACAAACAAGTTTTATTTGTAAATTGTCAAAACAAAATTATCATAAATAAAAAGTAGTAAAATATATTATCATATTATTGTTTTTGAAAAAATGAGTGTACTTGATGCTTTTAATGAGGAGGGTGAGAGGCAATGGTTTGAGATGGGATTGAAAACAAGAATCAAGCAGGAATAGATTATGATTTTGTTTTCCAAATGTATTTTAACGTGAGATGAAACACTACAGTAATGTTTGTTTTAAATTTCTGTATCATATGGTGTCTCATAAATCTGGATCTCATAACCACTAAACAGAAGTTTATGTTTCAATTCGGTATCATTCCGTTTTATTCTGTATTCATATCTGTCTCCATAAATCTGTTATTGATTACACTTCAATAAACCCAGAGTGTATTGAAGAAAGACTGCGTTGAAACAGTATTACTTTCTTGAGTTACACATAACAAAAAATGTCCACAGAATATAATGCAGATTGTTGTTCCATCCTGCAAAACGCCTTTGACCGGCACCAAATTAAAGTTGAATTTTCAAAATGTTAGACAGTTAGTTATGGAGTTAAAGACCAGATAATATTGTTAGAAGAAGCAGAAATGTCTAAAGATTGAACGAATAAGTTATAAATATGACATTTTCACATACAGAACGATACAAAAACATATATTACGAGTATACTCGACAACAATGAAAACTTTTAGTAGGTAATATTTCAAAATGTGCAAGATGGGGAGAACATGCTTGTGTCTAAAAGATACTGACTATAATAAAACTTGAAAATTAATACTTAAAAAAGCAAAAATGACTTCTGAATCCCTAAAAATGTGACTCTTGAATAAAAGTTTCCATCTAATACCAGGTTTCGAAAAGCCAACTAGATAGATACAGTAGACATGCATGTCATTACTAGCTAGGTTCTGCTCCGTATTAGAGAAAATGATCTGCGCAATGACAACAGTTCAATTCAAGGATACTCAATTTGGAAATTCAATTCATGGATCAAGTTCATCTGAAGTGTTCAATCCATAATAAAATATTAGTTGAGAATTAGATTTTGAATTTTTTGAGAAAGATCCAACATCACATTCATACGAGTGTCAATACTCAGCAAGTGTATTAATATGTTCCACATAGATACAGATTGTATCGATAGATACAAAAATCGACCGATGAAAAAGTGTGATCGATGAGTTTCATATGCACAAGACTACAAACAAAAATGATTGAAGCATCTACAATTGAAAACGACAGGCAAAAAATTATTGCAAAAAGGTTACAAGTTGCAAGCAAAAATAAAAAATGTATACCTACTACTACAAAATAATTTAAAATCTGGGATAATATAACAAAAATCGACCAAGTGTGAGTTTCATACATCCTGAGGTAGGAAATTCATGATAAAGGTAGTACAAAATGATAAAACAATACATAAATGATGAACTCAAGCATTCAAATAATAAATGAGGGTTTAGAATGATCGGTGTTAGTTGCCGCAGAAAAGTGAGATGATAAAAGTAAACAATTGAGGATGTTTCATGGTGATATAGGACTCACAACATGTTGGGCAACATTTTTCAGTTCCTGCGCGAGATTGTCTCGCTCAGAGGCGGTTCGCTCGAGTTTGGCCAGAAGCCTTTGCTTCTCCTTTTGCTCCTCCTCTAGTTTCGCTTCCAGCTGCATTATTTTCTGTTCGGCTCTCCTTCGTTCGACACCCTCCTCACCCGCCTGCCTGCTCAGCCTTCCAACCTGCAATCAAAAACATTGGCGACTTTGCTTCAATAAATATTTGAGTAATCTCAAATAATTGAAAAAAGAAAAGGCTTTCATTTAATATAGATAAAACAATATCACCCTCACAACTACTCAAAAAGATCAAATAATTGGTTCAATCTATACTTGAGTAGTCTAAAATAATTGGCTCAATCAATATTTGAGTCATCTAAAATAAATTATTAACCACCAAATTAATCAAATTTGAATACCAATACAAAGTACAAAAATTATATTCAAGTAAACATTCATTTTCCTCTAATTTTATTTAAATATGTATTATAAAGTTTGGATACCGTATTCAAGTAGTGGAAGCATGAATACACGGTTATGATTAGCAAAATATTATGAATTAAGATTATTTATCATAGTTGCATAAAATTTTCTCTTCATACAAATTATTCGAGAATATTAAAGCGAAAAGATCTAAAATTCGATTTGTAGAAAAGGACTTTGAACGTAAATTTGTAGAAGAATTTCGGAGTAGCAACATAATTAATTAATGTTAGCATTCAAAATGCATAATTAGAATAATTAATATAGAAGGCCACTTCCATGTTTCAAAATACTTGAATTAATATATTTCCTATCTTGAATGGAGTGGAAATTTTAGTAATTTTGAAATGGAATAGGCCAACAACTTTACCGTTCTCTCAAGTAAAAGTAAAGAGATCGAAATAAAAAAATATTGATCAATATAATATAAAAAACAATTATTCAAAGACCTGAGTTTCCAAAGCAGATATTTGTCCACTCCAAGACGCTTTGATGTCAGACAAATGGACATGTGCTTCTTCAAGTCTTCGCTCCAAGAGAGCTCTTTCACCCAGCAGAGCTGAAATAGAAAGAAAAGGTTAGATGAACAAAGAATGATATGTGAGAAGTATTTCGCAAAGACGAATGAAGGATTGCAAAATAACAGCGAAGAATTCCGAGTCATAATATTTTTAAACTATTTTTAAAACATAATTCTCATGAATACTCGAGAATAACACTTCCCATAATTGATGTTGGGACAATTTTCATACATTTCCAAGAACGTATAAAAATGAATATTAGATCTGTGAGATAAAAATAACCGTTTTTCCAACCAACTATAGGGAAACCCAATAAGAGCGGCGAGGTAAGAGTGATTGGTTTAATGAAATGCAGGCAGATAAAAGCGCCAAAACACAATAATGATGCAGTGAGGGGAGCATATGTTTTGACGTATTCCTCTACCTGAATTTAATTTCATTAACAATGGCAGCAGATGAACATTTTTTTATCAAATCAATTTTTTTAGGATTATACAACCCAACTCAATCTTCCATGTTTCATAGCATAGGCTGATAAGGATCTAAAGTAGTATCTATGTTAGTAAGTGGAAACCCCCTATGGGTGAGGAGGTAGATGGGAATACGTTCAAAGTATCCCCTGCTGATTGTAAGAAGCAGTTATACGATATTGATATGTGTTCAAAAAACTAGAATTTGTTCCACTGGAAGCAACAAAGTATAAAGAAAAAATGTACTGAGATAAAAAAATCAAAATATTATGTTATGTTAATAATGATTATTAAATTGTCATCAAGGAACAGGAATAAAAGATTAACAGGTCAATTGGAACACATAGGCACCATCCCTACCTAGAGACGCGCGCACAATCGAATCAACCGACCCACCAAAGATATCCAGAGCCAGACTGACACAGCTCATATTAAAAAGACGCTGCATTCTTTCAATTGGTTCATAATAACTATAGTCTTCTACAGAAGGCAACTGAAAATATATGATAAGATTGTAACTATTGTTACAAATGTATGAACCATGAACGGAACATTGTAATCATTTATTTAGCAACTTTAGCTTTGTGAATGATAAGACGAACCTTTCCTCGACGCAAGAAACCTAGACTAATGTTGAATGCACTTGAAATTTAACATAATTTATAAGAATTGCACAACGAAGATGAGTTGATGAAAGTCGTAGAGTGGAATGCAAAAAAGGCGAATACGGGGGTTGTTGGAAAAGTGCATACCTTGAACGCGTTCGTCGGACGAGAGGCTGGCACCGAGGGCGACACACTCGGCCTCGCTGCGACAGGTGAGCACGGCGACGCGGTCGCGCAGGTGTCGCACTGTCTCCTCAGACTGGGCCAGCTGACTGGACAGCAACCAGCGCTCCTTCTCTGACGAGTGACGCAAACACTCTATGTCATCCTGCAATGCCAACACACACACACTTCAGTTAAAATATGCTTCATTTGTCAATCAATTCTATATAATTGTTGCCAAAAATTAAGGCGATTTCATCAGTTCCATGTGCGTTCCAACAGGTGATATTTATCTATTTAATTTATTCTATCGCCATTACAATATTAAGGAATGAAAAAACAGGCGTTCGCACAAAACTTATCAACTTCAATTGAGAAAATTTGTTCAAAGTTTAGTTATGTTACAAATTGAAATTTACACAATGTTGCCTGCGAATAGTCGGCGTACCTGTAATGGACCAGCTAACTAGAAAATTAAGTTACGAATATACTCTCGTCATGTGATCAAATTACTTGCTAGTTACTAGCCAGTTCAAGTCGATACGAAAGTACAATAAATTTTTATAGATGATACAATAAATACGATACAAGGTTGTACAATACCACGTTTCAGGGTGGGGGACCAAAATTGAAAAAAATGAATAAGATTTCGATTGTGTATCATGTATCATATTGTATCGTCTTGCCAATCAACTTATTTGTTAGGTATTGTTATATTGAAACGCATTTCTTGGTGATTGAACCGTGTACAAATGCATTTAATGTCTAAATCATTCAGGAGTTCATATAATAAATCGGTTTCCTTATTTTAAATGAACAGAATATTGTTGACTTTATGAGGTTTGTTATGACTATATGACTATGCCTGTTATAATTATGATTCCTATGATTATGATTATCATGCCTATGTTATAATTATGATTATTGTATCTCAGAGTTTCAGTGTGAACTCACTTCGATAGTGATTTCTTGGTAGAAAGAGATAAAAATAAGATGATATTCTCTATCGCGCATATTAAATTAGTTTATAAGACTCATAAATCCTATGAGTGATCCTTCTCATATGGTATTGACATTGAAACAAAGGATAAATACTTTCAAATACAAGAAACAACCTTGGGAATAGGGGATAGGAGTCAAGTTATGAGTAGCCTAGTCTACTAAAATGACACTAAAAGGTAGAGAAAAGAGGGACATAAAAATGAGGGATCTGAACAAAACATTGATTATTTATACAATGTATGATTGATGTTTAGTGCTAATCTCAAATTCAGAGTAACTGTGGATATTGAAGTGGAATATATTAAGGATAGAGGAACAACATACCTGACTTTGCTATAGCATGCAAACCTCACAGAAGAAAACCATTTTGCCTCTTCTAACTGATATGAGCAAGAAAGTGACTATCATTGAATATGAGGAAATAGATTTGGTGGCATATCTTAAAAACTTATTGCCAAATCTATTTTCTAATCTAAACAACAGTTTATTGTGAATTTATTACAAGTATGGAGATCTCAACAAAGAATTATCAAAATGAATATTACTTGGAGAAAAGAAGATGGATCCTTGAAGATTGTCAACAAAGATGAATCTACAACCACAAACTATGAAAATAGTTAATAATTCTCTAGTTGTGCTATAACCAAGAGGAATTATAACAGTTGAGTGAAAGAAATCCGAAGAATTTGAAGAACAATTATGACATATCATATTATTCAATGTAGCAGTTCGGGTGAGCCCGGATAAGAGACTAAAATTCTTACTGTACGTGTTATAATAATTTCCAAGAATAATCTTTCTGTCAAGTCTGATAGAAAATCAAGAATATAAGGTTGAACAGTATTTTTTTTTGTTCCTACTTCTTGCAATTTAATTCAACCACTATCAAAAGATATTATCAGTCAAGATAGTATATCTTGTCAGTGGAACAAGTAATAACTTTTACTTGTTAAGAAACATGTTACTTGTTCATGTTAAGATGTTAACATGAACAAGAAATAACATGATGTTAACATGAAACATGTTCAAACTTGTTCAATTTAAGGAACACTGCTGAAAATTCAATTGCACAATCATATAATGTACTTACTAATCATACAATAATATGAGTTTAGAATAGGATGTTGTTCCCGCAAAGATTAAAAATTTCGACTCAAAACGGATTTGAATCTGCTCATTTGAAGGGACTTTAGTAGCAGCTTTTCTTGAAATTTTCATCACAGAGCCGAAAATCTATTAAACTTATCGCTCAGTTATTGTCAGATACCATCATGATCACATTCTCTTCTTGATGTGCATTTGCTTTCCACTATTTTAAATCATTACACGATGGTAAAAGAAAACGTTTCAAGTATCAAAAAATAGTTTTCACTTTTGAAGAAGATTGAGAAATACAGTAAATTAGAGTTAATAGAACAAATACAATTTATAGTTGAAGATACTCAACTTGTAAGAGAACATTAACAAACAGCCATCACCTGTACGACCATACAAATCAAGCGTGAAAAAGCTTCAAAACAAAGTTCAACTGTTTAAGTGCAAAACTCACCTCAAAATATGATCGACACGACTAATCCTTCAAGGGTATGATTCCCATTAATATTCTGCAAATGATCTCAAGTGATTCAACAAAAATAATTAAAATAGCAAATTAAAACAAAATAATATTAACAAACAATTTAAAATTGTGCTTCCAGGTGTGTGATCATGAAAACAACAAACAAAAAAAAAATTGCTGAAAAACTTAGCTCCAAACCCAGGATTATCAATAGAACCAAATGAACAATTTATATGTAAATACAGTAAATATAATTCCCTGCAACCAGCAAAACAAACCAAAACAAATGAATGAATAAATATAATATTATACTTTATAAAAATTTGAACAGACCTTATCAGAAATGATCTCTCCAATTGCTATAAATAAACTTCAATAATTATCAGCTTATGCATAACACAAAACCATGAAAACCTGTATTGGCAGTACAGAAAGTTAATCTCAAACTCACAGTACATTATTTAGGGTTAGAAATTTTTCCACGCATATTTGAGATGGCTGATATGGATTAAATTGGGTTATAATCCTACGATGAACACAGCTAATCAACCTACTTTAATACTGGAATAAAATAGGTATTACATTCAATATCAGGCAATTTTTGAAACAGCATCAAGTGTTTCCAATAATCAATATAATTGGAAAGAGAAAAATATTACAACACAATTGAGTCGCAGATCTTAATGATGTTAAGAGTCAATAGAGAATATTAGGGAAGTAGGGGAGAGTAGCAAAAGTGAAGTAGGAAAATTATGAATAAGCGTTCCATCATAGTTTTATTATTATTATTATTATTATTATTGAGAGACATTGTGAGATTTATCAACGATTATGAATAATGGATTAGATTATTTTTATCGATTTTTTAATTTTAAGCTGAAAATATGTCAATTTATAATATTATTGTATGCTATTTTCTAATGAATGGATATTTTATAATAATATGCTACTTGGAAGCTAGAGTTGGGAAGATCGAATCCTTTTTCTTTGAAATAAATAACAAATAAGAATCTAGGGAAAACACTTTATGTAACAGCCAACTTAACGAAAATTAACAATCGAAATTACGAGCTGTAAAATTTGAAAAGGGGGCTTGAGGAATTAGCCTACTGCTGCTTGACTGCGAAAAAGCTTGAATGTGAAAAAATCGGCCATTCGCCAAAGCTGTGTAAGCTGCAACAATAAAACGCTGTTCTCGATTTTCAGAGCTTTCAAAAACAAAGTGCGAGAAATCGAATAAAATTTATAAGGGCAAGTTGTTTCTCACCTGGAAATTGCTAATTTGCTCTTCAAACGGCCTTAAACGGTTCACTTCTTGCTTCAAGCTTTCAACTAGAGCGGTTGCTTCTTTCAATGCAGATCCATTTTCGGCATTCTCTTGCTCTTTCTGAAGAAGCTGGAAATGAGAGTAATTGAAAATACATGATTAACAACCAAAGTACATTATTTGTCATTTGACACTAGCTTTCAAGGCTGTTATGAAATTACTATTGTAAGTCACATGAAGCCGCAGTTGGAATGGAAAACAGTCCTGTATTTGAAAAAAATACAAACTTTTCATAAAAAATTAATTTGGCAGCAAGATGGCGTATCTTCTGATCACGGAAACAATGTGATAGATCTCTTGAGTGAGATTTTCACAGAATGGATAGGAAGACGAGGTACAATCTAATGGCCTGCGCATTCACCTCGATAATTTTTGAATTTAGAGATAGTGGAGGACAAAATTGAATTTATTCAGGAAAACAAGCGGATCAACACCAATTAAGAAAACTTAATGAATCTATACTTGAATTTCAATTATAATTATTTTTTAAACTTGAATTATTTACCAAAAGCGTTACAGAATATTATGAAATTCATTGCTTAAAAGACGTGTATAGGAAATAATGAGGACACATAGAACATTTATTTTAGGAAGTGTTATTTTGAATGACAGCTATAATATTGTGAACATTAATATTCAGCAAATATATGTATATATTATGAAAATCAATACTAATACACAATGCATTTTTGCCAATTGATATAAGGTATACATTATACACTGTATAATGAAATGAACAATGTTTATCCTAATGCTGAAAACACCAAAAAAATGCCGTAGACTGATTGTATCATGATCCTCACGTAGTTGATTTTTGTGAGCTGTCGGCATGTTACCCCCGCTTGAGTTCAAGCACCGAGTGTGGGCATAGGGAGTCACAGCAATGTCAAGTACTCTGGAGAATCAGAATTAAATTCCTAAAAAAAATTTAATATCCAGAACGAGACAGTGAATAACATTTTTAAGTAAAGCAAAAGTACATAATTCAATATTTAGGTCTGAATCTGTAATCAAAGAATGGAATACTGATAATTGTTATAGAAATCTTTCTTCCTCCAGTCGGATAATGCAGTAATACCAACAGAAATCATCGATACCGTACATGAGTCAGAAAGTATTATGAAAATGAAGTCATGGAAACTCACCAAATGCTTTATTTTAGCCAATTCCTGGTTTTGAAATCCCTCCAGCTGGTCTTTATCTTCTTGATGCTGGACCATCTTTCGCTTGCATTCTGCAATATTTGAATTAATGTAGTCATAAAACACATCAAATACAACATTATCACTAACATTAGTTAGTATCAACAATTAGTACTAACATTATCACTATATCCTAACTTATATCAATATTATCAGCTTGATTGAAAAAGTAAAATAATTATATAGTGCAAACGTAAAAAATTTTTTCTTCTTTTCTTCTCTACTTCAAGAAATCAGGAGAAAGGAGATCATGGCTGAGAATGGCACATTAGAGAAACAACATTGGCGAATACCAAGGATTGGAAGATGCTAATCACACGTTACCTCTATCTTGGTTAATGATTATTCACCTCTGCTAAATAGTGTAGCAACTGGCTGTAGTTACTGGCAACCAGCTGGTAGGCTTAATCCCGACATGGGCTGTTGAGCCATTGCCAATTAGAATGTTATTCCAGAGAGTAAACAAACCTTCAGCCATTTTCAGAGCATCTTTCAGTTCCCGTGTTGAGCGTAGAAGATCTTCTGTGAGAGACTGCTCTTGTTTCCTCCATTCTAGTTCTTTCTCTTCAAGCAGTCTGTTCAATTCGGCTTCGCGTCTCTCCAGTTTCGTCGTCCACTCAGCATCCCTCCGCTCCAATCGACTTCGCCATTCGTCTTCGCGTTTCGCTAATCGGGTCAAATCTTTTGGAGTCAGACTCTGCAAAAATGAATGAATCAAAATTATTGAAACTATAAAAAAACTATAGTGTTCGCATCTGTTGTCACAATGAGTCTCATCAATCAACGACGATTTGAGAAGTAATAAATTTCGTGATTAGCATTCCAAGTTTATAATTCAAGAAACTTAGATAAAAAAGAACTGATTTTTTATAATAAAATATTCTATCCGTTGAGGCTGGCAATCATATTTTTTCCATTATCAAATTTTTTCACACAAATATTATAAATAGCAAGTTTAATGAATCCCATTTTTCTGTCTTACTCGGAAATAAAAGGTTATAATACCTTGTGTAACCGTTTGGATTATGTCCACAGCACATGATTATGGATTAGATAAGACATTGATACTTATTTACAAATATTAATTGTGATATCTGCGGAATAGGATTAAGTAATAAATTTCGATAATCAAAAGCTTATTTAGAAACAGGGATTTGTCATAGAATTGATACATTTTCCAAGTAACAAACATTGTTGACCACAATAACAAACAAATGCGAATGAGATGAATTTTATCTGAGATTAGTGCTAATAAAAATGTATTTTTTGAATGATCGCAAAAACTCACAGAACAAGCAAATCCTGTAAACATTTGTCCAATTGAACATTCAAGCATGATAGACCAGTTGATGAAAGAGTTTTTGGACTTTCTCACCTGACTCGATAAAAAAATCAACCATAAAATAGATGGCACCAGTGAAGTTGGACTTTAATTAGTTCAAGGTGCATTCACCTTGAAGTAGTGTGTATTTATTATGACAAGAGATAAGATAGCATGAGTTCCTTGACAAGTGGAAAGTTCATGAATGTAACTTCTTGTGACTCAATAAAAATATCTTATCTGTTGATGAATAAGTCATCGGCAGCGTTTCCTGTTCATCAAAGTACTATACTTGATAATAACATATTCATAGTAGTGTATGTATATGTATTTGTATATGCATTGCACTCGCCTTTCCATCAGCGAGAACCAGTTCATTGTTGTCGGGCTTGAGCGAGGGTGACGGAGGGGGTGGGGGGTCCTCGTGTGGCAGGGTGGGGGGAGGGACGTCGATGCTGCTCAGGCTGGTCTCCGAGCCCTGGCGCGAGTGCCGACCCACTTTCTGTTGGATCTGCCCCAGCGAAAATTTTGGAAGCTCACCACCCGTCTTCTCCCTTATCTTGTTCTTCATGTTATTGAACATTGTCCCTGCAATTGAAGAAAACTTCATTAGTATTCATAAAAAGCAGGATACATCACTATCAATATCAATAAATAGATCGGAGATTTATTACATATTGCAGTTAACCAACTGCTGGAATATTATATAATAAGTTCTTTGGTCAATATTTGCAGTAGCAGAAGTCTTAATTTCTATTAATATAGCTTTCATTCAATTTTCGAATAAATTATTATTACATTATTAATTTATAGATTACTACCTCGAAATAGGCAGCTTCATCTATTAGTGAACCAGGTGTGGGTGTGCCTGTAGTTCTTTTAAAACAGGTTAGTTGCAGCATCCGCCATTCAATTGTAAAACATTAAGCGCAAATTTGAATTAAATAAATGTGCAATCATGTTAGGTGATTAGGAGCTGTTGTATCAAAATGGCGTATGCTACCTGGTGTTTAAAGAGTACTAGGTGGGCCATATATTTCTGCCACTTGAAGTGATCTATATCATTAAACGACCACAGTGTCACACACTCCTTCCAAACGGCTTGACGGAGCCGAACGGCTGTCGTAGGTGTCTATGGAACCGACATGATCTAAGAGACGTACAAATTTTTAAAATTTCTAAAAAACTGTTAATAACTGTTCATTGCGGAAACTGTAATTGCAATAAAAAATATGCATAAATATTTATGAATAACCTTACTTTAAAAAAATATGTTATGCTCCTCTGGTAAACTGAGAATGGAGGAATGCACTCTCCACAAACAATTCAAATACTAACTTCTTCAACTACTAAAATTTGGCAATAAATTAATTTTCAACATATTCTGGACTAAATTTCAATTCAAATTAATTTAAAAATTCAAGAAGTTTTGGGCAATGGCCTGTTTCTTATTTCCACTGAGATTGTATTATTTTGTACTAAAATAAATATGAACATTCAACAATATAAATTGTCCTACTCATACAAGGGTAAATTTTTTTTAATAAGTAGATAAATTGATTATATACTCTGAAGAACCAAGAATGAATTATTTGTATTCGGATATATACAGTATATGAATAGCCTTATTAGGTGCATGTGTCTATGTCTGAATAAGAGCGGTCATTTTAAAACCCAGAACGCAATGGAAACGTGTTTGAACGAATACTAGGGGATTAGATAATAGTGTAACCAAGTTGAGATAAGATAAGAGAATAAATTGTCACAAATTGTACAAATTGTAAAGTCAACATTTATGACTGAAGTCAGAAGAACAAAACAAAATTTACTCCTGTACTCTGTTATTTCAATTAGATTGATGGAAAAAACGAATGGGGTTTTTGTTTTCTGTTTATATGCTATTATATCCACTTTGATAATGTATTCATTTCTACTTTTCAAGTATTTAAAATGACTTGTTCATTAAATAATAAGGAGGCAAACTATTTATTCCAAAACAATGAATTGAAATTGAATGAAGCACAAGACTGTAAATGTTAAAAAAGAACTCACTATGCAATTTGGACAAGTATAGCACATTTAACAAGATGAGCAGCGTTTTCGAAATGAGTTCGTTTCTTTAGCTGTAAGCTAACAAGCATCACGTACCTACAAGTTAATTGCACAAGTGTTGCAGCTGAAGCATTCTCAGTGCTCTACATTCAATTAGGACTCTCACTGACACTGTTGCTTTGTGAACCAGAGCCGATGTTGTTTTATGGGTAATTGAATTGATTAAAACATTTGTGTTTCTTCTGAATGACTAAGCAAAACTTTATAGCATTTAGAATATATGAGAAATAGATAATTATACTGTTGTGAGGAAAAATACCAAGAAAGTATTTGAGCATAGTGTTATGGGTTATGTGATGTGGAATTCGTAATAAAAAATCTAATCAATAAAAACACAAGATAAAAAAATGCCTTGCTTATTACCTTTTCAACACTTGAACATCTCTCAAAAGAATAATCATAAAGTGGAATATAAATTAAACTAAATAGTAGAATAAATAATATTTGAGAAGAAAATATTGAGAGCCAAAGTTTTTTTCACATGTTCCCACCTAGATCATAAAAAGTTACTTAAGTCACGTTTACACCGGAATGTTAATAACACTTGTTAATAACTTTTATTTAACTAGTAGTTCTGTGGACAGTAGACCTCACGAAGTCAGCCATGGATCGTGAAGGGAATACTTAGTTATGTTGAGTTTCAAGTTTCATTAATTGCATGCGTCATTGAATGCAATTAATAATAAACTTGACAGCTGGTTCAGCATGAATAATTCTATAGTGTGAATTTTCCTATGTTCAGAAGTATAAATGTATATAGTAATATTTTAGCACGGATGTTAACGGAGGTAATTCCTTTTCCTTTCATAGTATCCTTAAAATGCAATATTTTGAGAAACCTTACATATACATCGACGCGCAATTTCAAGAGGAACATTCCTGTAAAATTTCATCAGAATCTATTGCCGCGTTTTGTCGCGAATGTGGAACAAACAAACATAAAGAGAAATGCAAAATCGTCGTCTTGAATCTAGACCTCACTTACGTTCGGCCAATAAGTTATGTAATATATAAGTCTATATAATTATGTAATATAGAAGTCTATATAATAAATAATACATTATTCAAAAAAGTTATTAACAAATGTCAATCTATTAATATTCCGGTGTAAACGTAGCATAACTCGATGTTTCTCAGTTTGGTTTCAGAAAAGGATTTTCAACAGTTGATGCAAGCAATAGAAAGGCTTACAAACTATGTTGATAATGGTTTTGAATGATATTGTAGTGGGGAAATAAGCACATTATGGAATGAGGGTTGTGGATTTAGGTTCTATCAATCTCATAATAGGTCAAGATTTCATAGCTAGACTAGTCAATGGACTAACACAGTGGTGGAGTGCCATAGCGGTACAGTTTAGTGTCCCCCAGGGATTAATCCTGGGTTCTCTGCTTTTCTTGTTGATAAGTGACCTTCCTTGTGGTAATTCAACCCACTCCATTCTGTAAGCAGACTTCTTTGATGGCACTTCAAAGGTGGGTAAGGATGGCGGGCTACAGGAAAGAGGCCTTTGAGTGGCATGAGGCCAATGGTCTCACTATATGAATGATGATACGAGAGAAACTATTATTTGTGGCTTAAAACATGGGGCCGACTCTCAGATTTCGTCTTTTTTAATACATAAAAAACAAATTTCAACTTTAGATGGCTGCAGATAGACAGCTTCAGGTGGCTCTACAACTTATCAGCACAGTCTTTCCACAGAAAAATCACACAGCCTCAAACTCCTTCACAAGGCCACTAATTCATCCTCTCTCAGTGAGTAGAGAGGGTAGATGATTAGTTTCTCACCCAGAAGCCTTGCAAATTTCCCGAACACCAACTGGCAGCCTATTGAAATACTTCAATGAGTTCGCAAGGGGTGGCACTTGTGTGCTTTTGCTAATCTGGAATAGGGTAGGTCGATGTTGCCTCTTCTCCTAGTATTATGGTGACGCATCTGGCCCCTCTCCTGGAATACACGAATCTCACTCCATAAGAGCAGCAGCGAGCTAAACATGTTCTGACCATAGACCGTCAGCACTCGCAGATGTTTAAAAATTGGCCGGCAGTGCTCCAGATAATGTGATGAACTTATGATAGGGAGAACTATCTTCTGTAGGAGAAGAATCCTTTCACAGCTTACTACGTGGCCCCACTGTATTAGGCTAATCCATAGTTTATATTAATGGAACAGCCCTTGATGAGCTCAGACCAAGTAGTTGGTAGGAACATGTTTCTTCAGTTTCCGCGTCAAAAATGTCACCCTAGCTGGTCGAGTACACAGCATGCCTATATGCTGCTCCCATGATAGATTAGGATCCATCATGGAACCCAAGAGTTTGACCTCTGTCTGAACACGAGTCAATAGACCAAGTTTTTAAGATGCACACCAGGTTCTCTGTTTCCCCCTTCGTTCAAGCACAGTTTATTCAATTAAAATCACTGGCTAGCCTCCTCAACAAGTTGATTTGACCGTGCAACAGCAGTTTGGGGATCTTTAATCCTGAGCTAGTAGGGTGGTGTCATCAGCAAACAATAAGACCCTTCCATGCACACCGAAGTCATTGATAAATACAAGAAAGAGCATGGGACCAAGAATGGTCCCCTGTGGTACTCCAAAGATCACCTCCCTCAACTGCGATTCAGCACCCTTCACTTATGTGACCTGCCTTCTGCTGGAGAGGTAATCCCTCATTGTTTTCAGGGGTACTCCACTTATAACATACCTCCTCATCTTACCCAGCAGTATGTCATGCGATACACAGTCGAAAACAGAGAGATTGCTCAATAAGTCAAGTGCTGGAGTGGATATCACATATTGACTAGCTAAAGCCTTAGCGCAAAAGCTACAGTAGCTAAGCATTATAACTTCACCGAGGTGCGCAAGTTCCCGGCGTCACTCGCTAAGCTATTTTGATCTCATCTTCTATAATCTCTTGCAGACTATTAATTCACCATCTCTATGTTATCATCTAATTGATCAAGTCGACTTCTTGTGTTGGAGTCTTCAGTCACTAAGTCTTAAGACAAAAGCAATGCACTGCTGTGTTAGAGATGGTCGCTGCAATTCTGACCAATGCAATGGAAAGCTCAGTGAAGTAATAAAATATAAAAAATAGAGATCAACTTATTGAAAGTAGCAAAGTAGGTTATTAAGGCTGTAAAAACAATCCAAGATTAGCGACTGCAGCAAAAAATGTTGTATCAGGGACCCAATGTACACAAATCTTAGTGCGCTTAAATGCTCTCCGGGATCGATACCTCGGCATAGATCGAGCATTGGAAATACAGAGCACTATCTGCTGAGGATAACCTAAACTGTTATTAGTAGTTTTTTTATTTTGCCTACTGAATAAACTGGGACAGGCTTCATAGGAATGAGCTTAAAATATTTATAGCTTACTTAGTGGAACATGGAAATAAGTTGGGTAAGTTATCATCATCCTCCATCACAAATAAAGACAATTCACAAGAATATTTGGGATAAATAATCAATATTTTATCTCTATTAAAACACAAAAAAAACTTAGATTAGTACTAAAAAAATTTGAAAAGTTTACCTAGTGTGAATGAAATGTTGATCTAATTCTACATGAACCGTTTACAAATCAAAGCTCCAACTTGACAGATATGCTCCAGCTTGACACTTGACAGGCCTAATTTTTTGAAATAATTGCACTGGCGTCTCCAATTTAGAACTATTGGAGCATTGACTCCAATACTTTAGTATTATTATTTAAATAAGATTTGTAATCAAAAGAACCAATTAAAATAAACTTTTAACGTAAATTTGAACAAAATTACGATTATAACCTGTAAGTTTGACACCAATAAAATATCACTGCCTCTACAATCTCATTTGTTTGACGCCTGAAGGAGTGGGTGGCTACTGAATGTGCGACAAACCAAAAGACCGACACAACACAGCACCGACAAACTGGAAGGCGGACACGACCACACGACATAGCACCCGTCCAGGGTGTCTACCAACTGACCCAATTTCCATTTGACCCAACCTACCACAAGACCCAATTTTTTAAAATCGAGAGAAGCAGCGAAACCACTTGACCCAATAGTCATCTGACCCAATATACCATTTGACTCAATATAACAAACCTTCAAAACCAAGTGACCCAATTGTCATCTGACCCAACTGACATCCGACCCAACTACTGTGCTGCGCTCTCGTGGCATAGTTTATGGTGCTCAAAATATCCCTTGATGAGTCGTACTCATTTGACAGCCATCACAGTTAATAGTTTGATTTTTTTCTGTCAGATGTTGGGCCTGTCTTGATCAAGACTAGCCTGCTAGCCTTCTAATGTGGTGACATTTGGTACTATATTTTCAATACTGTTTTCAAAAGCAGGAATTATAATTATTTCCAAAGTTGACTGCTTGAACTGTATCTAAGATTTATTGAACCAATGAGAATGCCTTGATGGAAGATGAAATGCATAATATATTATATAATGAAAATTTGATTGCATTTGCAATTTATCTCCTACTAGAACATATGAATGGCCATATATCATTATTAATAGTAAATTTATTGATAATCTTTACAAAGTGAAGTTTTATTATCATCAGCAATGATGGACAGATCTATTTCAGTCTGGTATCTTACAAGAATGAGAAAAATAAGAGTTTTATGAGCAGAACTTTGTTTAGTTTACAATAAATAATACCATACAGCTGAGATTGTAAGTATTCATTAGCCTAATCTTCATCTTCACACTTTTATACTCAATTCAAAATTCTTCATATTCTCTAGATTCATTTTTGGAGTAGCCTACACATACACAATCATATGAATCATATTGAAATAATCACAAAAAACAGAGCTGTATGCAGACATAATATAGTGCCTGGAGAGTAGACGGTAGGTGAGTTACTAGAGAGTAACTAAGCCTGAAACATTGCAGGCTTTTTGCAAGAGGGCAGCACAGTAGTTGGGTCAGATGTCAATTGGGTCAGATGACAATTGGGTCAGTTGGTTTTGAAGGTTTATAATATCGGGGCAAATGGTATGTTGGGTCAGATGACTACTGGGTCAAGTGGTTTTTCGGCTTTTCATGATTTTAAAATATTGGGTCTAGTGGTAGGTTGGGTCAAATGGGAGTTGGGTCATTTGTTTACCCCCCCTCAATGAAGCACATAGCATTTCCGTCAAGGGTGGTCGAGACGAGACGTTTACATGTTGCTTGTACAGTTGAGCCAAAATTTTTTGGCATCAGGCAGAACCATCTGACTCAAGCGAGGGGCATAGTGCGGGAACCGTTCTTAAAACATTAGGCAACTAATGTTACCGGTACATGAGACAGTGTATTAGAGCGGCAGTCAATGTTTTTAATAAAGTTAATAACATTCAGCTGTCAGGTGCCAATAAATTATTGCCCAACTATAGCCTGTGACTAGTAAAACTATGTACCGTAAAAGCAACGTGTAAGACCACGGCTTGTCTAAGACCCCTTTGAGGTAGGCATGAGGCGAGATGAGACAAAACTGAAAGTGAACCGAAATCGAAACTGGGCCCTGGCTTATAAACATTTTACAATCCACATTACTCATAATTCGTGGATTTTATGGGAATTTCTGTCTCATAAACGTTTCCAATGAAAAGAAAATTCTACAGTATCAGCTGATTAAAAAAATAACATGGAACCTATTTACCTCAAGTAAATAGAATCTTGGAATAGTCCAATGCTATTCCTTTTAAACCAAAACTTTGCTCCTAATTTAATGATTTTGATGTATAAATTGATTTATTATTATGAATATATTTAATAATGAATATTGATCATTATTTTTATAGTGAGATTTGAATAGGAATCATTATTGTCACTAAAATAATATCTTAACCTACAAAGAAAATGACAAAGAAGACACAGAGAAGACAACATAATAATAAACCAAGTCAGAAGACCCTAGCCTTGTAATCTAAAATGGCCGTGATGGGTCAAGATTCATCAGCTGATATCGTGAATTTGTCGTTTGCACCAATTTATATGGGATTTCCTATTCCACTCGAATCATTGCGGCCATTTTGGATTCGAATGTTAGGGTCTTCTAGTGAGTTTTGGCTGATCGTTGATTCAACAGCTGATTCTTTCTAAAATTTGGTACATTGTAAATCGAACGTTTTATTGGTGAATTCAATTCCAATCACTTGTTTTTCATCAGAAAAACAAGCAGTAAATCTTTATAAGCCAGGGCCCAGGAGACGAAACTAAAAGTGAACCGTAATCATCAACACATGGGCGGGGCTTACATGATGAAGAATAGGAGAAAGTTTACCTTCTCTGTGATAGGAGTAGAGCAAGGCGCGCTCAACAACAGATGGTCACGTTCGTATGCGTCTATGGGATATGCAGACAAACTAACGTAGCCTATGCATGCAGACGAATGCTATGGTCAACGCACATACCCGTTGCGGTTATACCTCAAACCGATATGGGGATTGTCCGCTGCTAGTTCTCAGTGAGGCCTGTTACAAATCGACGGTTGGCCGCAAAAGTCTATCACGGCTCTTGTTGATCAACGCTCAAACACATGGACAAAACATGAGCTGTGACTGTGATAGACTCTTGCGGCAATCCGTCAAGTCGAGTATTGGATTAGCCAGAATACAGAGTGTTCCGAGAAGAGCTGATTTGAATAACATCACGGTGTTTTAGAGCCTACCAAATTTAATAGGGTATAGGCCTAGTGATTATCCATTATCAAGATATTATGATGGAATATCAAAAGGATGGAGGATTTTGCCAATTACATTTTTATGTATGTTATAGCTCAAAGAATACCGTGGTGGTACTCGAATCAGTTCTCTTCGAAAGAGCCTGTATATTTCGAAGTGGTATCTTAGTATTTTGAAAATTCACTATTTCTCCTCTTTCCAGGGGTCACACCGTAATTACCGGTATTCTGTTTTGAATATACAGAGTGTTTCAGGAGGAATGTGCAATACTTCTCAGGCTTATTCCTCACACCAAGTAGACAAAAACTTCCCATGGGACCAACCCCCAAAAACGCTTTGTTATCGAGATAACAATGGCGGAAAATTGAGATTTTTCAAAATATATTAATTTTTTAGAGGCTATAGTGAGGTTCCAAAATAATTAATTTCCATGTAAAATTAGCTGAGGAATTCAATGGAACCAGTTCCAAGTTTGTAACTTCAACGGTTATTGAGATAATTGGAAAAATATTCTAAAAAACGCCATTTTTCAACAATAAGGGTTATTTTTCAACTGGATAAGGAATCATAAAACTGTATTTTTTATTAATGGAAGTTGAAGAGAGTTTTCACTATTTAATTTCGTATGTTCTTGTTTGCTAATTAATTCAATCACAAATAAACATTGGAATTTTTGTTAAGTAGTTGATAACTCGTAACTTCTTAAATTTAATGTTAATTTTTAATCTAATGATTTCTCAAATACAATATTGACACTTCTCAAATACATCTGAAAAAGGTGCAGTAGCTGGAACTCTGGAAGGTTCATTGAGAAAAATATTGACAGCAGTGAATTTTTTAAAATAATATTTAATATATCGATACAATCAATTAAATAGTATTTACAATCTTAATTATTCTGTAAAATCGTCTATGCTTTAAAAATTCAAAGACAACAGTTTACATTGGAAACCTATAATTTCTATTACACTGACTTGGATCGAAAAAAAAAATGATTGAGACTGAAGCTGTAGTAGAAAATAAATATACTATTATTGTGAACTTTTATGAATAGCAATAAGGAGTAACTAACACACATCATGGAGATCACAAAACAAAACAATTTATCCAATAGCCAACATCAACAAAATTCCCTCAACATTGGGATGAAATTCTATTCAAATACAGATACAGTGATTGAATTAAATAACAATAAATAACATTATATTAGAACAATTGGTGTGATAGACATTTCAAAATTAATACCTAAAATAGGAATAATTTAAAGTGATCAGATCTTCTCAAAAGTTCACTCACTAACTACTATAATCGTACCGGTACAATACTGACCAATAATATACAGTAGTCACCACCCCAACATATAGAATATACAAGAAATCAGAATAAAATTAAAGGCATAATTGTATCATGATACAATTATGATGCAACGTCATGATACTGAAGTACCTATGTGTGATTATGTGAAGTATTATACTGAAGTATGTCATACTTTAATTATGAAGTATGTGTCATGATACTAAGTAGAACTTAGTAGAAGTACCTACTTCGAATTCCTTATCAGACCTTTGAATTTCAGATCTTAAAAAGAGACCTTTTTTAGTGAAAGACTGAAGGTGGGAGAGAAAAGTCACTATCAGAGGATTAGATTATTGTCTCATAAATCAACAAGCGATGAGTTGAAAAATTGGAGAGTTCAATACTGAACGTTTTTTTACATCATTATAGTCTGTCCAAGCAAAGAAGACATTCTGGAAAGATGGGAAAACTCGGTCAATATTGGTTTAAAAATTCATTTTTGTCTCGAATCGTCTGATCTACAATTTGAAACCAAATTGATAATTTTTGAAGCTATATTGACCGAGCTGGAGTCATTTTCCCATCTTGCCAGAATGTCTTCTTTGCTTGAACCGACTATAGGTACTTAAAATGTAGAGTTCACAACAGCATCTAGGATTTCACAAATAATTCGCAATATGTTATATTGACAATACGTAAAAAATAAATCAACTGAGAATTAACTCAAGACTTTCTCAAGGAACTTTCAAGATGAAAAATAATAAAGAAATAGAATTTAATTTAGTATATCAAAAAAAGATATCAGAAACGAAAACAATTTGACAGTGAATGAATTTATAAATAAGATAGTTTTGTTGGTGGAAGATAAAGCTTGACAAATCTTTAATAAGACCACTTCTCTGTCGCCAATTCTACTTTCTATACTGTCTCAAGATCGTGAAGTACCTACTAGTATCGAACTACCGAATGAATATTAATGACACAGGAACTATTTTACTTGTTTGCACTAAGAATACTGATCTTATCATCGCCTGATGTGAACTTATTTAAAGCCCAGGTCCGAATATTTATGACTAGAGGATATTCATAGTCGATGTAAAATGTTCTTATGAAAGGATCTTATAATTTCATACTCTCTTCTGTTTTATGCCTTCCAATGATTAAAGCAAATTTTACTCAAATAATTTATGTGAAAAGTAACTCTTCTTATAATTTTCAACTCAGAGACTTCATTCAAAATTCATAAAAATATACAGATTGATTATAAAATCTCTGTATTTTTCAATATTTTTATCTATTGAAGAATTGAAATTTTTCAACCTCCCTCTCATTCACGATACCAATTTCATAATAAAATCACTACCTAAAGCTGTCTCACAATAGTTTTCAATAATATCAATCGATCTATTCAATGTATATCAAGAGGAATAAAATTAGATTCTTCCGCAAGAGCATAGAACTAAGATTTTCTACCCTTAAACCAGGACTAGAGAAGGTCCAGCTTCAACAGTTGAGTAAGAAGTTCTGAAGAGCATGAACCTTCTTTCTCAGAAAATACAGAAATATTTTTCGTTTAGTTTAATCAAGAAAAGTAATTCAAGAAGGTACTACTATCGATTTGGGAGTTCAGTTCAAGATTTAATCAAATTCATAATGCTAAACAATCATTCATGAATCAATAAAATAGTTTCACAAATTTTAACAAAGGAAGTTATCAAATAAATTTTTATTTTTCATCTACTGTATTTTTCAAAAAATAGAGTCTTCTATTTAGATAGAAAGTTATACATTTAACAAGAACATTACATCACATACCAGAGAAAGCGTATCAAGTAGAATAAAATGGTTTACTTTAAAATACAATTATTTTATTATTTCAACTACATATACTTTCTAGGTATTTTTTAATAATTACTAACAGAGCAAAGATTCAGCCTGGTTGCTGATGATTTAATGTTACTTTCTTATGTAGATAAGACTACTAACCCAATAAGATACTACTACTTCCAAGATATAATCATATTTCCATTGATCCTTAATGATTGGTTTAATAAGGTAATATGTTGTCACGGGGCATAATATTAAAGCCTAATCTTTCAAGTAGGCTCAATTGAGATTTTTAAAGAAATCTAGAGTTCTATCAACTTGAGAAAATTGAGACTGAAACAAAAATATACAGCATGATTTAGAAGCAAAATGCTTCAATAAGAGGAACATAGAAAATAGGAAAAATGTTGAGTTAAAGTTGAACGTATAACTATAATGTGATGTTCATCCTTGATCAGCCCTAGCTATAGTTTTGATCGTTATCCAATGTGAATGCTCAGCAATACTGCAACATCGTGTAAAATATCATAATTTAATTGAATTCAAGCAATCAAGCATGCTTATTAGACTTGTGGAACAGTCTGCTGTGAAATGTCTGTGTTATTTCCAATGTTTTTACTGATTATCGCTTTCAAAGAAAAGTAATTGGCATCATTTCAAATTTCATCTACTTCTTGTTAAAAAATTGTGATGTTTATTATAATTTATTTATTAATATTTTGAAATACATTATTTGATATATAAAATTATAAGGTAAGTTGGGGTAAGTGGGCCCATGGGGTAAGTGGGCCATCCCCCACCAGCTTCTTCTGCAATAGACACAGGGAAATTTCACTCCGTAGTGGTAACACTGGACACTGGAAGCAACCAGAACAACCGCCAATTTGAAGCTAACCTTGTAACAGAGTGGATTATGGCTCCTTTTATCATATGATATTTTTCATCGAGCAACAACAAACTACAAGGGCAAATGCAATAATTTTTGGTAAGTCTATTTTTACATTCTAAGGATTGAATTATGTTATTTATAGCTCAGTTAATATCAAAATAACTATCAATCTAGTGTTTTAACTTGTCCTGCATTTTGTGAGGTTATGGAAGGTTATGGTCCAGTTGTCCCATCAGTTTTAGCAAATGGGGGCAACTGGGCCATACCTTCAGGGGAAATGGGCCCAGGTGTGGTCCAGTTGCCCCACACCTGGGCCCATTCCTCTGAAGGTATGGTCCAGTTGCCCCACACTAATACAGCTATGTTAATTTGTGATTACAATGAAATTTTACCTAAAGAGAAAATGAAATTGGCCAACTCAATGTATAATTTTAATCAGGAAAGCTTGGATAAGTGTTCAAATAGTCATAGTGACGCTTAAAAGTAGGCAGCTAGCTTACAAGAGAAAAAAATTTTATAACTTAAGTTATATTGAGAAATCAACAAACACTTCAATTGAAACAGTTGTGTTTTAAGTTATATTTTTTTTATTCAGTAAATTCTTACAATTACAAGAGCATTAGTCGTGGTTTTTACATTCAAAGTTAATAAGTTTATTTACTTATTGGCTAAAGTTACTTATCCAACATTCTACTTATTTTGTTTCAGGCCATGGTGAGGACGTACCATCGCACTACAAGCAAGGGTGCTGACCAAGGAAATACATACTCCAGGGAGACTTTGGAACTGGCACTAGCTGATGTGAAAAATGGAAACCGGACTCAAAGGGGAGCAGCAGAGTTCCATGGTATCCCAAGAAGTACGCTGCGTCACTACTTGGATGGTTCAAGAGGTTCAGGATGCATTTCAAAAGATGGGACTGGAGGAGGTGGTAAGCTTGCAATTCCACCCAAGTATGAGCTTCAGTTAGCAGATTGCCTGAGAACTTTGGAAAAATGGGGATTTGGGCTGTCAAGGGAGGAAGTTATGGACTTAGTGCAAGAATTTGTTCAGCAAAATAATCTAAAAACTAGATTTAAGGATGGGCGGCCAGGTCCAGATTGGTTCATTGCTTTCAAAAACAGACATAAGTTATCAATAAAAATGCCACAAGGTGTAGAGTATGTCAGGTTATCTCAAGAGAATCCATTTGTTATAAATGGATTATTTGACCTCCTAGAAAAAACAATTGATGAAAATGGGTTGACCAACAAACCTCATTTAATATTTAATTGTGATGAGTCAGGGTTTGGCCATGACCCAAGTAAAACAAAAGTTGTGGGTGGTAAAGGGGTTAAATGCACTAGAACAATAAGCTCTGCTGGGCATGAAAACACCACTGTTCTTGTAAGTTGTTCTGCTGCAGGAGGCAAGCTTCCTCTCCTTTGTGTGTTTAAAGGAAAAAATGTCATGGAAAGCTGGGTTGACAAAGAATCTGATGCCCGTACTGGGTATGCAGCATCAAAATCTGGATGGATGGATAGTGAAATTTTCTACAATTGGTTTCAAAAGGTGTTCTTACCAAACATCCCAGAAGAACGACCCATAATTCTTATTCTAGATGAACATAAAAGCCATGTGAACCTACCTTTGATTTTGAAGGCAGTTGAGCATCAAATAATACTATTCAAACTACCGCCTCACACTACTCATATCACTCAGCCTTTGGATGTTGGAGTTTTTAAGGGCTTGAAATCAGATTGGGACAAAAACTTGACAAAGTGGCAGAGGCAAAATCCAAGAAAAAGAATTCCTAAACAAGAATTTGTGAATATTTTGGTGAGTAGTTTTCTTGAAGTAAATGAACAGAATGTGAAGAATGCTTTCAAAGCATCTGGACTCTATGATGAAGAAACAGGGAAGCCAAATAGACAAGAAGCAATCAAGAGGTGCAAATTCAAACCTTATGAACTAGAAGCTTACAATAAATCACAGCAAAAAAAGGATGCAAACAACAACAAAGTCCCTGAAATACAAGTGCAGGCAGATGAGAACCCATTTGTTGCTTGAAATAATAATTCTATAAATGCTCAAACTAATGGTGACAAGATTCCTGATACCCTGGATGTAGTAACTAACAATATTCCTGATACTGACAAGAACACTGAAAACACTGGAAACCAGGTGAATGCAGATGAGAACCTATTTGTTCATGGAGAGATTGACAACTCCACAAACGCTGCAACAGATAATGACATGATTCATGATATCCTGGATATAATAGCTAATGATATCCCTGACATTGACAAGAACACTGAAAACGTTTTCCATTTTCAAGTAGAAGACAACAATGCCCTTATGGTTCACGAAGATGCTAATAAGACCAATGATGTCCAGATTGCTTCTGCGCCTGCTTCTAGCATACAAATTACAAATGAAAATGTAAAACGGAGTTTTGAAGAAATAATTGTTCAAATGTTCCATAGAAACAAAAGTGTAGAAGATTCCAGCAAAGAAGCTCCCAAACCAAAAAGAAAAAAAATCAGTTCAGGAGCTGAAATTATTACTGCTTCTGAGTACATAGAACAAAAGCAGGAAGATAAGAGGAAGGAAGAATTGGCATTACAAGAAAAAATAAGAGGGCAGAAAAAAAACTTGTTAAAAAACAGAGAGAAGAAGAGGACAGAATTGATGGAAAATTAAAAAAGAAAGAGAGAAACCAGAAATTATTAAAATCTAAAAAGAAAAACATTCAGAAAAAGAAAATAAAAACGGACTTCAAAACAAGCAGGCCCATATTAGATGACTCTGATGATGACACGTCTGATGATAGTGCAACAGCTATGAATGTTCAAGATTTGGCATTACAAGAAAAAAATAAGAGGACAGAAAAAAAACTTGTTAAGAAACAGAGAGAAGAAGAGGAGAGAATTGATGGAAAATTAAAAAAGAAAGAGAGAAACCAGAAATTATTAAAATGTGAAAAGAAAAACATTCAGAAAAAGAAGATAAAAACGGACTTTGAAACAAACAGGCCCATATTAGATGACTCTGATGATGACACGTCTGATGATAGTGCAACAGCTATGAGTGTTCAAGATTCTGAATCAGATGAAAATGTACCAAGTATAACAGTTGTTAAAGGTGACTTTGTAATTGTGACATATAATGGAACCAAATACCCAGGTCAAGTTGATGATGTAGATGGTGATCAGGTTAAAGTAAAACATATGAAGAGCGCTGGTCTAACTTACTGGCGATGGCCAAAAGAGGATATCCTATGGTATGAAGAACAAGATATTTTGAAATTGATTAGACCCCCTATCCCCATGAACAAACGAGGAGTGTTCAGTGTACCAGAGTTGAAAGGGTGTTTCTTTGAGTATGAGTAGGGAATTTACTGAATAGCCCAAGTCCAAAAGTAAAAAATCATATGCTAAGTTGTATTTTTATAATATCAATTTAAATATTTCAGCAATCATTAAGTTACTTATGGCATTTATTTTCCATTCAAAAAAGATTGATTTATGATATTGAGTAAATCATATTATGGTTATAAATATATACTTGTATTTTTCATTTAAAATCATTCATTTATGTTATTATTCAGTGAGTTAATAATCAGTTATCTATGAAGTTGATTTTCCATTCAAAAAAGATTGATTTATGTCATCATAAAGTGAGTTAATAATCAATTAAATGATGTTTTATATCACACTGTTCATTTTATTTTCGCACACCTGGCTGAACAACATCAACAGATGACTGAAAACAATTTTTTTTCTAGGTGGTTGAATTTTTTCTGACTTCCAAATATAACAACAGCTTGGCCCAGATGCCTCGTTATGAATTGTATTGTTTCTTACAAGAAATACACTAGTGTGATCCAGTCACCCCAATTCGCAGGGGAACTGGGCCCAGCTGCATTGAAAAAAATATATATATATTTTTTTAATTTAAATAAGATGTAATGAACATTAATATCACTTCAACTTACTCCCCAAAACCTACTCTATCACGTAAAAAAATGTTTTCATGTATCTTGCCTATTCGTGATAACATAATACTTTGAAAATGTAAAAATTTTCAAAGTTGTAAATCCATGGCCCACTTACCCCAACTTACCTTATATATTATAAAATATTGGGTATCCTGGCCTTGTTCCATAATGAATATTGGATAAGTGGCAGCCCTGTCATTGTTAGCGGCAAAAGGGGGGGTGTGTCTCTGCGCTCAGGGCCGCTCAAGGACCAAACACAATAATTCTACATTAGCTATAAAAGCAATTCCGATCCATAATAGTTATTTTTCAGAATATCTTTGATATTAGAAGAATTCAATTCAACTTAGTATATCTAACATTTAGAATATATCAAATATTTACCATTATAATGGTGTATTAGGTTTCTTAAAGTAGAAAATAGTACGAATACGAACTGAAAATAAAATTACTCGCCTATATCAATAATAAAACTCATATTCCAATTTTAAGCTAATTTTTGGTTTAGATCCTAACACAGGTACTTATTAGCATACTATTCTATTCCCACTCCCGTTTTAACAGCATAAAGGGATTCTTACTAATGTTCTTAGAAGTGAGAATAGTTTAAAAATTCACCTAATTTTAAATATACTACATATTTACCTTCATTCAATTGAAAATAATATTAAAGCTCCCCAACAATTTCATAATGTCGAGTTAAATAAGAGATACTGTACATCATAGTCTCAATGGTATTAAAGATTATCTTTAGCCATAATATTAATAAAATTGATGACTATCAATTTTGACATCAATTAGCACCCTTTTTGGCTTGCTTGACTAATACACTATATTGAATTAAAGTGAGCTTCAGTTCAGGTAATAATTGTTTCGTTCAAATAAATGCTTTTGCATTTTGTGATTTTTTCATGTGATGCTGGTTTTATTCTATAGGTGATTCTCCACATTCTCATACAATAACTAATCATAACAATCAGGTCGATCGTTGGACTATGGACAGTCCTACGTTCAGATTGAGAGCCACTATTCATTAAGCTGCTAAAAATTTGGTATTCCTGCATGGAATTATTGATATTGTATGTAGCCTATTTGGAGCACAAGGAGACATAGAATGATAGAATTCACTTATTTTAGACATTGGAAATTATAATTTGAACGTTATTGGAATGAATGGAAATACTATCATTACCAAACAAATAGAAGGCATCGATAAAGAAAACTAGATTAGAATCACGTAGGCCTAGTGTGGGAATTGAAATGAATGCATTACCAAAACAATCATGGATATAAAATAAGATTTGATTTCCCCTCATCATAAGAAGTGACTCTGATATTTCATTTAGTAAGAGTGAAAGTGTCTGATATTTTTTATGCAACTTTTTTATGTCTATTTTTTATGCTCATAGCTGTACAGATTTTGAACTCGTTTATACAATGATGAAGCTCAATTTATTATTTATTAAAAAAGGGATTCACCATTAATTAGAGAACAACTAGTTTTCCTAAAAAGAACTAGAAATTAATGTTGTGATAAATCGCATCGCCGCCCTAAAAAATATTGTCATTCCAAAGCGAATGAATAGCCTACTTGAGAATATGTACTTTCGGATGAACAACTCAAGTTGATTTGTCTCTGAGTAGACAACCAGTATGCGAATAGCTTAATGTATGCATATCTACTATCTAATTCTATAAACATTACTACTGATTTACATTACTACTGATTTAAATTTGTGTCTGATTTTTTTACAAGAGTTACACAAAACATTAATTGATCGTTCCCGGTCACTCTTGCTTCAACTTGGTTCAAGTATAAGTTTCTTTCTGCATACAATTATAACATGATTCTGTAATTCAAAAGCGTTTTGGTAACATTGAGATTGATGAGAAGTGTGAGCTGTAAGTATCCAATAATACTTAGTCATGTAAGTGCTGGATATATCAAGCTTCATCTAAGAATAAGTGATATAATTTTGCATGTACTCGTAGGCCTCAGATCCAAGCATAATATATCAGGTGAATAATGTAGAGAGAGCCAGCATCTTCAAATTGGCTTCAAAAACTGAAAACCAATTACCTACATGTTTTAATAATCTAATCTTCAATAAGGATTGAGCTAAAACTGCCTCATAGTAATCCAATCAATACAAATAAAATTAATAATAGTCAATATTATGGATCCAGTACTTGACAAACTACCCAGTGAATGAAACCTGGATGTTTGTTTGCATATAGTATGAAATGTGTTCAGAAACGTACCATAATACAACCCAGGTTGGTTGATAGGTAGTGAAATCATACTGGTTTGGAGACAAATTTGCCAATCTGTTTTTAGGACCTGATGACAGCAAGGTAACATAAGACACAAGGCAAGGTAAACGCCTCGGACGGGAATAACCAGGCACAAAGTGGGAAGAATGAAGCAACTCAATAGAATGCCTTGAGCTGCTCGTACGTGATGAAAAATATTATGTTCCAGGGGCCCATTCGCACCCACGTTGGCACAAATCCTCTATAGAGCGCTAGAGGTCCTTCATTACGCACGGTCTGCAAACAAACAATAAAAAACCAATATAAAAATTATTACCTTGAAAAGTGAGCACAAACTAGTACTTCGTGGTTCACCATGTTATTTTTTTATTGAATTTAATTTTTGAGTTTCATCAATTGATTAACGTTAGCATTTTTCTATTGTATTAGATTCAATTACAGGTATTGTAATTTTTTTAGATCGATAGATCTATCACTTATCGTTATCAGATTATTGTTACTAGAGTTAAAAAAAACTAAGAAGGTATTTCGTATTTTGAGTAAATTTATTGTATTATTATTTAGTTCTTAATGAATGCAGTATTATTTTTCGGCCTAAAATTTGTTCAACGATGAATAAAATCTTTATACATCTATTATTCTTAATCATTTGGAAATTTGAAACTCCTTAATTAACTTAAAATGGACAGTATTCACCTTATGAGAATTGAATGATTTTTTGTAGGAAAATTTTCAATCGTTCGAACAATGAGATTTTGAAAAATATTAATACTACTTGAAACTTATAGAACAAGATAGCAACTCTCACCTGTATGAGGCAATCCATACTTCCCGAATAGTTCCTAATGACCAAGGTATTACCATTGGCACTATTACTTGCCAACGTTTTAGTTAAACTCCTATCATTCATCAGTCGAGTCTGAAAACAAAATACAGTATACTCGTCAATTAGTTTATTCCGCTATAGAATAAAAGTACAATTATTGAAGAGGCAAGTTGGTTGAAAAAATCCTTGATACTTTATAGATTCATAACTCCATGAGTTTCTTATGAAATTGTGAATTAATTTTTCTATGAATTTCTTGTATTTCATCCAAAAATAGCTGTAAATGTTTATAAGTGGAAGCGTGTAAAAAGTAACATAACATGAATTTGGACATTTTAATCAAAATTGGTGTAGAAGAAGTTTTGTTTCTCTCCTTTACTGTATTATTTTGATGGAATAAATAAATAAATAAAGGTACGATTCCCAAGCAACTGCTAGAGCCGCGCGGCAAGAGCTGCGTGGCTCTAAATTCGCTGCTAGAGCTGCCCAGAAAAACGACTTATTCCTCCCAGAGGAACGTAAACGACCTCACAAAACCTAGTACCGCTGCTCTAACCAATACAACTCTATTCACATAACTATATTATAGATGTTTACTCTGTTATCAGGGCTGATACTGTATAGGCCTACTGAATTAATAAAAATAGTGGAATTTACTTGGCTTAAAAAGGGCAAATTTCACTATTTATTGATTTAGTATACATTAGTAGCCCTAATAACAGAGTAAACATCTTTAATATAGTTATGTAAATAGATCTGTATTGGTTAGAGCAACGCAGCTAGAGATGGACAGCTCTAGCAGCGAATTTAGAGCCGCGCAGCTCGTGCCGCGCCGCTCTAGCAGTAGCTTGGGAATCGCACCTTAAGGCAGCTCCTTGGTGGCAATAATTAGTAACTACACCCTATTCACGATCACTTCAGACGAAATAAAGAAACTTTTTGCATGTACAGGTAACTATTTTTGTTTGAGCTTGAGGAAAAGCCAAGAACTGTGATTGACTACAGCTGTTCGACTGCGGCCGAACGTCGTATGAAGTAATACCTTCCTTTATCCGCACACACCCGCAAAAAGTTTGTTTATTTCGTCTCAAGTGATCGTGAATAGGGTTTAGTCAGTAATTGGACCAGGTGACTAGATTATATTCGTACAACCAGTCAGCTGGTCCGGTAAAGTTACACAGACTACTTGCAGACAATATCAGCTGATCGAACGCAAATAGATAGAACAAATAGATAGAAGTTGATAGAAGGAACAGACAAAAACTAATTAATTTTTTGCACCAGCTGAAAAACAAATAGACAGCAATACATACAAGGAGACGTTCAATTAATGAAAATCGATGTACTCTTTTAAAATATTTTAAAAATAAAATGCAAAATAATCATATTTAAAAAGGGTACTTTGATCTCCATTAATTGAAAGTTTTGATAAATACAGTAGCCCTAAGAAAAAATAAGTAAGTTTATCCCACATGGAAAGACTACTGGTTTATTTATGAAATAAACTTCAGAACTGAGATTCCACATTGTTAAGTCGTGAATGCTTCACCCATCCAAAAAATATGGTCTCAAGTTTTTACAGATTTCAAAAGAAAATAGCCAAACAAGGACTTGAGGCACTCACTCTTATCACATCAATAGGCGTTGAAGCAACAGCACTTCCAAGACTAGCAATAAAACTGGAACTGAAAAAGAAATAATAAAATTTAGTATTTTCCGAAATAAGCTTAAAAATATTGGTCGTGTTGGTTGAGAGCAGATAAAAAGTAAGTTAATCTAGTATATACAAGGCGTATTTTTTTTATCAAGTACCGTTTTTTAATTTCGCCGCCCCAGCACTGCAGTTGTCATTGAGCTACAGTGACTTTTATCTAGTCACTGCACATTGAGTACATGATGAAGAACAAAATGGGAGACCTTCAGTCATTACTGATGTTCATCATCAACATCCTTATCATGGATGTTGTTGCGGCCATCTTTCGAGGCCCTAAAACATTTTCCGCCATTCCATCACTCAGAATGGCTTTACCATTCACTTCACTGATTTGGCAATGAATTTCAACCGATTTGAAGCCCTAAGCACAGTGAAACAATATGCAATCGGCAGGCCATTTTTTGGCGGAAGTTTTATAAAAATCACGTTAACAGATGTAGACTCCATTGGATGGTCCCGTAATGGCGTGTGTGGCTTCTCAACAGATGTAGCTACACAACGGACATTTAGCAGCATATGCTAAATGTACAGTGGCTTGATAAATGTCACTGTTGCTAAATGTACAGTGACAAGATAATGACTTTTATCTAATCACTGTAGCTAAATGGCGAATGCAGCGCTGTGGCAGCGTAATTTAAAAACAATACTTAATAAGAAAATACGCCTCATACTACAAATTAATGACACTAGTTATAGTAAAATTGAGTAAATAGTTACTAGTTATAGTAAAATCGTATAATGTTTGTTTACAAACATTGGTTGACAAACTTATATTTTCCTCAATTCAATACAATCGAATAAACATTAATTAATGTGGAAATACCACATTATCTTGAAAAAAAACATTGCAATAAAATTAGTATCATTGTTAGTTATAAGGCGAGTTCCGTAACCTCTCGTATGATTAATTTATTTCGTCGATTAATTACAATAAAGAGTTAAAATACAGACAACGAAGTCCAAAACGTCTTTATCCAAATTTCGATACATAGTTATAAAAAGAGGTTATGTTTACCTCTATCAATATATCTGTATATCTTACTGTATGATACATAAATGAAGATAAGAATCTCATCTAGCTAGTCTAGTCAGACTAGCACCTTTATATTATTCATTTCAATATAAGGGTCCTGTAATCTGTATTTTTATTTATACATTATTAGTAGCCCTGTAAACAGTGAAAATAATCCAGGCATTATCCAAATAATACAAACATGGACACAGATATTTCAAAAATAGTCGTTGAGTCATGTCAGAGGCCCTGAAATTGACCAGGAGCGACCAGACAACTCTGACACCAGACCTGAGCCAGCCAGGTTACGCGAATATTATTATTATTTACATGCCACAAGAGGATACATTGAATAACTGAAAAGACAATATGTTGTCAAACCACTGATTTATTAGAAAATCGAGATACCGGTTTCGGTCGTTACACCATTATCAATCTCTGGTAAACTTAAAGGTAACATAACACTCTTTTAGTTTACCAGAGATTGATAATGGTGTAACAACCGAAACCAGTATCTCAATTCAGTGGTTTGACAACATCTTGTCTTTTCATTTATTACAATAAATACTACCACAATAGTATTTTTTTCACAAAACAATACAATAGTTAATTAAAGACAATAGTTAATTGTCTTTTCACTACCACAATATCACTTTCACAAATATTCAAAGAGGGATACATTGAACATTTTTATAAGTAGCACAAAGTTTTGCTGAATATTCGACTTCTAACACGTTATTTAGAGTTGAAATTCACTAATACAAGGTAATTCACTGGAGTCGAACGGTTTTTAAATAGCAAAAAATGAATATTTTCTGAGTTTAATTGGTGCCCGCGAACAAACAATTATTTCTGGCTAATACAGATGTACATTTTGGGAAATTAATTAGTATTGCAATGAATCAGGGTGACAGGGTTAATTAGTTAATCAGGGTGACGGGATGACGATCTTTAGGTTTCCATTGTAGGCCAACGAGGTTTATTTTCGAATTTCTCGTGATTTCAGAAAACACCACAGAAATACAATCACTGTTACTCAAGTCAGGAGACCGAGGGTGCCAAGGAATGTCACCGAATCTGGAAACGATCCGTTCCGGAAACAAAAGTTGCATAGAGCTTCACCGCCTATACTGTTCCAATAAGAGGGGTTTAAAACGAATATTGAATTTTCAATGGTTATTTCAAAACCAGCAGACTCCAGAGAATGACCTGGTAGCCATGCAAGCAGACTATTGCAATGAACTTACACAAAATGATTGGTGATGCGGTCACCGAAAGCAGGAAGGAGCTGCTGCTTACAAAAATCATAAACAGGAAGCTCCACTGCTGCAATTACTGCAGCTCTTTGCGCCGTCGGACCTACGCCCTGCAAACCGATAGAAAGCTTAATTATGATAAAATTAATTCAATAAAATTTATTGATATGTATTTTAAATAATTATTTAATAATTGAAGATATTATCGGAATCTGAAAATTCAAATGAGTTATTAAAATTTTCTTGCAGATCAATCTTTTCCAAGACGGTGGTTATTGAATGAATAGATTAGTCACAGATATAATAGGCGAGAAAAATTAGCATGCAACCCTGCTCGCTGGAAATGACCACTCTATGTATTCAGTAATACAGCCGCCATCTTGGCAATAGTTTTCCTCCAAAATACTCGTAGGTACATTTTTTCTGATTCTATTATAATAATTAGCCTATACTAACTAGAACTTGGTGTTGGTGGAGGTTGAAATTCTTACTTTATATTGTTCATTGTTATCACTGAGCAATTTACTATGATAGATACATAATTTAGATGTTTTTTCTGCTTTCTCAAGAATAATTCAAATTCAAATTTCATTTATTGTCAAAACATTGGTACAATGCATAACAAAGTCAAGATTAAATAAAAGCAATACAAGCAATAATTATACATGAATAAGACACAGGTTACATTAATTATCCAACAATAATTCATTCCTGTTGTAAGGACATCTATCAATAAGGTAAATTTTAATATTTTTCTTGAAACATTCAAGATTGTCAATCTTTAGACTATTTGGCAAATTATTATACAGCCTAGTACCAAACTCATAAAAACTATTCAATGTATATGAATAATTACAATGATTTAATCTAAGTGAGGAAGCACTTCTAGTATGATGGGAATGAACAGAACTATTCACAGGGAAATAGGCTAAATTTTTCTTTACGTACAATAAACATTCAAGTGCATATATAGCATAAGCTGTCAAAATGTTATACTTTTTAAAAAGAGGTTTACAATGGGTTTGATTGGATACGCCATCAATTACCCTAACTGTTCGCTTCTGCAAAATGAAAACTTTTTTAACATGAGTATCACTACCCCACGCAAGAATACCATATGATAAATGACTGTGCACATGTGCAAAATATACCATAGTTAGAACAAAAGAGTTTACAATGAATTTTAGACGCTTTAGCAAAAATATACTTTAAGACAGCTTACCAAGCAACAAATTGATGTGGTTCACCCACTTGAGGTTACTTTGTACTACTACACCTAAGAATTTAGTATGATTATCAGCTGAATTAAAACCGAAGTCCAACATGTGAGTTTTATCTTTGTTGAGACAAAGAGAGTTCGCAGCTGTCCAGTCATCAATTGTTACATTCACAAATCCAAGAAAATCATTGAACATTTTGCTAGATTTCACCTGCACAGCCAGATCATCAGCAAACATGAATGGCTTCACAAAATCATTGCTTATAGCAGCAGGGAGATCATTAACATAAATTATAAAAAGTAGTGGCCCCAGAGTAGATCCTTGGGGGACACCTGATTTGACTTCAAAGAAGTTAGAATAGATATTATTGTAATATACAGTCTGATACCTGTCTTTTAAGTAAGAAGACATTAGACCAATTGCAGCGTTGTTAAAACCATAGAAAGTAAGCTTTTCAACTAGAATTTCATGTGATATTGTATCAAAAGCCTTACTCATATCGTAAAAACTACCTTTAACCCTATGACTTCCATCAATGGAATGAATACAGCTCTTCATAAATTCCGAGATAGCCATACCAGTACCTCTACCTGGTCTAAAACCATATTGACAGTCACTAAACAAACGGTTGACCTCAAAATACTCAATAATCTGCTTGTATAAGATAATCTCAAATATTTTTGAAAATATAGGTATTAAAGAGATAGGTCTGTAATTATTACAATCAGAAAAACAACCTTTTTTGAACACAGGAATCACTTTGGAATACTTAAGACATTTAGGAAATATTCCAACATCAATACAGTGATTAAACAGATAACAGAGCACTTCACAAATATAAGGAGATGCAAGTTTCACAATTAAAGAGTTAATATTATAAACATCAAGGCAGGAACTATTCTTCAAAGACACAATAATACTATAAACTTGTTCAACACTAGTATGAGAGAAAGAAAAAGTAGCAGGTACAGCATCAGGTACAAGATTTTTCAACTTATGAAGAAAAAAAGATACACTGTGATCAGCAGTAGGAATACTCTGCACAATTTGGCTTACCTTTTCAATGAAAAAATTATTAAAACTATTAGCTGAATGACCATTACTTTTCAAATTTGAAGAAACATCGTTTCGGTTCATATTCTCTTTTACAATTGACCATAATGTTTTAGGTTTATTGCTAGCATTTAAAATACGACAATTATTATAATTGAGCTTAGCTTCTTCAACCATATTTTTGAAAGGTTTTCTGTAGTTGATATATTTCATTTTATAATAGTTTGAACCAGTATTTATAAACAAGTTGTACATAATTAAACATAGTTCTTTCATTTGCCTAATCTCAACATTGTACCACTTAGAATTATGAGATGGTTTATTATTGTTGAATACAAATTTTAACGGAAAAACTCTGTCAGCAATTTCCAAGAATTTACTATGGAAAAGTTCAAATTTGTCATCTGTAGAATCAATAGAATAAATCGCAAGCCAATTTATCGCAGACAGCAAACCTAAAAAATTTGAAACTCCAGAATTGTACAAAGGTCTAATAATTCTCATAGAGGTACGGTCTCGGTGAGCATTCACCTGATTGACATTTGAAACCAATGAACATTTGAGAACTATGGCGAAATGATCGGAAACCAGCATTGGTTCAACTGCAGCAGCAAGTATTCTATCTCTGTGTATAGAAGTTGCAATATTGTCAATACATGACCCTTCTCCCTGAAAGGAGGAGGCTGGTCGGGTAACTTCATTTATCACTAAATTAAGATTAAAGCTAGTTAAAATGTTGTGAAATAAAATCTTAAAGCTAGAATCAGACAGTATGTTAATATTAAAATCGCCACAAAGTATCACAGATGCATTAGTTTTGTTTCTCTGAAGAAGTCTATCCAGCAAATTGAGAATAACTTCAATGAAACTATCGAAATTACTGTTATCAGGTACTCTGTAGACCTCAACACAGATTACATTGAATTCATTGACTAGAACTGCAGAAATCTCGCAAACACGTTGAATTGAAAGTTCAGTCAAGTAATCAACTTCATGCCCAATCAGACCGTTCTTGAGGAATATGGCAGACCCACCTCTACTACCATAAGCTCTACAATAAGAACTAACACAAGTGTAACCTGTCAAAGACAACTCAGAAAGTTCAAGCTCACTCAACCAATGCTCACAAATGCAAAGAATATCAACCTCAAGTCTGATGTTAAGACCCTGGAGTTCATCCAGGCTACTCAGCAAACCTTGAGTGTTCCAGTGAACAACTACTAAACTGATATTGTCCTCTTGAGAACCAGAACAACTCGTCGCTAAGTATTTGCTACTTTCAAAGAGGCCTTCAAGTTTAAATTTTCACTAACCTTATGCTTTCTTGCGGTGAAATATTTGGCAACGTAAGTATTATTAGCCCAAAACTCTGCCTTGTAAACAGTTTCAGAAGAACTAGCTGGAACACCTATTTTGAACGAAGCATATGCGTCTGGATGATTAGATACAAGCTTTTCTACAGTAGGATTACTAATTTGCTGCTGGATCAAAAATTCAGAAAGGTTGTCGCAGGATGTGTCAGGTACAAATCTAGAGAAAAAAAGGTACACTTTACGATCCATGATAGAAAGTTTGTCAACCCCGGTCATATTACCAGTTATGAAATTTTTATTCCTTTTCCTAGGATTTGCATTGTTAGAACCAGGTAGAACCATACTTACAGGATACTTGTTGCTAGCAAACAAACTCAATTTTACTAGCAACGCCAATATTAATCACCATTATTATTAAGTGAACGATTTTATTCAGAATATCAATTGTTAAGTGACTACTGTTTTCATGTTTGTATTTTTCTGTTTCCCTGAAATAATATTATAGTTTTGTTCCACTAGCAACAACTTTGCTGTAAAAGAGAAATTCTATCTTTTGAACATAATAAGCAGTCAATAGAGCTGATACCAAAATTGAGGCGGTTCCTTCTGTTCATGTAGGTTCCAATTACTGAGAAGTAATGAGTATATTCGAACGTTCAAATACATATCCAGTACGTTTATCCAATTACTGGATAACGAGTATACGCCCATTCGCAACTCTATTCTCCAGTCAGTTGGTCTGGTACGGTTACGCAGTCTATTTGCAGACATGTGTACTGATTCGACTATTATTCATTATTTATCTAACCTTCCAAAGTTTAATATTAATTTTATTTAAATTGTACAATTTTTTCTGTGTTATTTATTTATTTATAAATACAATTGTTTCAACATTGAAACAAGAAAAAAATCATTGAAAGAGCAGAGCAAGTACAAAATCTTATATCTAAAAATGTGTTATGGGGGTTATTTAGGGAGCGTTCCAACAGTTGATTTTTATTTATTTGGAGAAGGTAGTTTCTTGATCCATGACGAGCTGCTATGTGTTAATAATCACTGGGGTATATTACCGACAATGCAGTCACGATTTTTTACAGAAGGGAACTGTTAAATTACCTTTCTGGAGTGGAGGCCTTCCGTGTTCCACGAACACATTGTCCCTTCTGTAAAAAATCGTGACTGCATTGTCGGTAATATACCCCAGTGATTATTAACACATAGCAGCTCGTCATGGATCAAGAAACTACCTTCTCCAAATAAATAAAAATCAACTGTTGGAACGCTCAAGGAACAGAATAAACCGCTTCATTACTAGATTGGTAAATAGATAGATAGATTTGTAAGATGTATTTACCCGCCAAAGACCTTGTACGCCCTCATTCCTGTAGACGTCGAGAAAGCAGGAGACGAGAGAGGCGCCGCGGCTGGCACCCAGCACCTGCATGCGCACCTTGAGCACATCGGTGGGGTTGGCAATGGCACTGGACACAATGCCCGCCACCACGGCACAGCACACGTTCACCCCCACACCTCCACCCTCTCCACCCTCAACCACCACCTGCCGCCGCTCCAACATCTTCTTCAGCGAATAGTAGATGCCAAACTTGATGGTACCATAGGTGGCCTGCCTGAGCACCGCCGGAAAAATGCCCGAGTAGAGCGCCGCCACTCCCTCCTGCCGCGAGATCTTTAGCAGTGCATCCACCATGCCATGGTACTTCAATTGCGCCACTTGGCCGCCCCCGCCAATCACCTGGCCCTGTATTTGCAGCCGCGTTTTAGTCGTGTCTATCGGAAAGGTCCCTGTAACATAAATATTACATCACTCAATTATCTATTCATTTGATTACAATGATTGTATAATAAGATGAATAAAAAACAGGGGTTCGCCTAAAACTTCTCTAATTCCAATTTATATCAAAATGTCCAAAGTCAGGTACTTTTCCATATATCACATCTATCAATGGAGACACAGGCTGTTCAGAATTACCTCAAATCAAAAATCCTAATAATCATCTACAATGGAGACGACAAATTTAAATCATTCACAAAAGAGTGTACAAAAGGCTTATGACCAAAACTGTTCCACTTCTAATTTATCGAGTGTTTATCCGTTTATGGCTTGTTCAAAGCAGGTTATTTTTAATAAAGTTGACTCCATCAAGAAGATACATAGCTGATTAAGTAGAAAATAGAGACTGTTAGAAGAGTCGAAATAGGGACAATAAAAAATTGAAATGGACGTATAAATAAGTAGGAACCACTTATTCTTAAAATCGATAATTATTAGTATATTCATCAATATCTACTACGATTTATAAATGATTTGTGGTTCTCATTTTGACTAAATAATCTAGTTTCTATTTGCAGCCTCTCTATCTATCTAGTTAATGTAGCCACTTGATCGATCCGACTTGACTCAAAATCAACCTGGTGTAGACGAGTCATTACAAATGAACATCGGGATCTCAATGCTCTATATTATTCATGACGTCGAGCATACCCTCAGAAATTATGAATTAAAAGAATCAACAGTTTTGAATTCACGTGTTGCTTTTTGTCCCCAACACTATCAAGTCTTCAGTTGACTTTCTCCTAAATTTGTCTTCAAAACTTAGTGAAATAGCTGCTTTGATCTCCTTTCTTCATTTGAAAACTTTATTGATAAAAGGCACATAAACGCGATCCTTTATCAACTCCCGAACGTTAAAATCTCATGATACATGTGAGGCGAAAATAAATCCATGAAACCAGCTAAGATGGTTTGCATCACTGACGGCAATTTTCGGTAAAACTTGACTGTGACTTAATAGTTTGGTTTTTGTTTTCTGAGGGTAAAGCCCACATGAGCTCATAGGCTTGTGCATCGGTAATGAGATAGACGATAATGATGAGAAATGACGAATATATTTTAGATAGTCGGGACCGACGGCTTATCATCTACTCCGAAAGAGGACTTGTTATGTTCTGTGACAAAAGTGCAACATTCGAATTTAAACAGTTCAAGTTGCTCTTTTATTTATTCATCTTTCATTTGTTTTACCATTTTTTATTCATCGAGTTAGTTTTACCGGTTGAATAGTATGAAGCCTTGGAATCCCAATATTTAATTAAGATACCCGGTTTAATAAAAATTCAAAAGTAGGTTAGGTCATACAAAACAGTATTACTTAATATACACACTGCTAAAATAAAATACCAGTAAATTTTTATCGGCTGATTTGCTCTAATTGAAAGTTTCCAGTAATAACCTAAATAAATTGATAAAAAAGTTCTTTTTCAGACCTTGTTCATATAAAGATATAAGAGAGAGAAAAACACGATAAATGATAGTTCATTAAAGTAATAACGTTGAAGACAGACGGTTTTGGAGAATTAATAGTTAATTTGATGAAGATGAAAAAATAGAGATGGGTTTACACGTAAAACTTGTATTGCAAATACATTCATGCTTATTATTGCATTTAAAAAGCACGGGTTATCAGGTTTGATTGCTTAAAATAATGATTAGAGAGAAAAAAATCTCAATTTTATGATACGTACTATATCATCTCATTTATAACTCTGCTATTGCTTGAGTATTCAATAGAGTAAGGCAGGGCAGGCATCACTTTCTAGATTTATTACACTGAGATTGGTTTTATTGGCTAAAGTTCTATAAACAACGCAAGGGAGCTTCAATACATGACCACAGGTAACTCCTATCCAACCGGATATTGGATTTCTCTATGCAACTTTGCAGCTCCAATTCTACATTTCGTCTATTTATACACAATGCCCTCCTTTCACGAGTTCTGTTTAAACGTTTAACGTCTGTCTAGACTTCAGACATAATAAAACAAATGTCAGCAGCCTCGCGTATTTCTCTCTAAATATTTAACTGATTACACCTCTATAAAATAGTTTGAAAAAATCTGATACTAATATTAAAACAGATATTTTGTAGTTAGGAATGAGCAAGATTGATTAAACTCAACAATGTTGCGAATCTAAAAATGGCACAGAAGAGATTGCATACAAAGATTCATCCTATAAAGTATTCTACCATTTAATGAGTATTTTTAAGATTTGGAATCTAATAATATTTTCAACATTGATGTTAGCAATTGACAGGATCGCATTGATCTTTATATAATAAAATACCAGTTTTAGTTATACCTGGAACATTGATATTTTGATGATTAAATGTCACTTGGCAGATTCAATACTGTAAGGGTGGTTTGGATAATAATGGGACTTATATAATTAATAATTATCAATGGTTAATAGATTTTACTTTAATTAAGTGATACATGAAATAAGATTCTTAATTGAGATATGGACATTAACATTTATTTTCATTATATTATATTAAATCAGGGGTTTACTACTATTAATAAATTATCATGGGGTACTCGCTTGGCTGCTCAGGAACATTTTGTGGTTAATCTAGATACAATGACTCACCTGACTCTCCATGTTGATAACACTTCACTTTTCCGCGACTTTAATAATTCTATTTTAAAATACAAATACCTGTCTGATTAAGGTACTACTCTTTCCAGTTGTTCCCTTGATACACAGAGTTATCCTACCCGGACTGTGGTAGCCTGTGATATCAAGAAATACAACTGTCCAGAAAAGTAACCCAAATCAGATAGGGAGACGTTACTGTGTCTCTCTCTGAACGGAATCACTAACAAAACAAGAACTAGAAGACACAAGAAGAGCTCATACTCCCAAAAATTTGGAGTTTATAAATGGATGAGTCTAAGGCTAGAACGTGTGCCCTCATGGTCACTCCACGTTCATGCCCTTGGTGAGCCAATATTCACATAATAGAATATAATCATGTTTACTATCATTCGAACGTTTGTTAATGAAAACAAAATAAACTAATTTAAATAACAGTCAGTCTGAATTCTTTCAATAGTGAATTTTGATAAAATATATTATTTTTAAACTGAAGTGATTTGTATTTATCACAATACACATTTCATGAAATATATTTTTGTTTGATCAATTCAATATTAAAATATAAGTAATTTTCTTTGCACGTTGCAGATGTCACAAGCACATATTGTTACAAGCACATCTCTACATTACAGTTAAGTTGCTGAAATAAATCTTGAATGACATTCTTTGCCATCGAGTAGCCTATGTAATAAATACAAGAAAACATAATGGATTTCAACACATTCATATAGTTGAATTTAGTTTTGATTGTTGATAGATTGAACATCGAAAGGCCATCGCGCATAACAATTATGCTGTTTGGGAAATCATTACTAAGTCAACACAAATTAACGCGATAAGTGACTCCAATATTAAGAGTATGAGGGGGAAGGAAAGAGACAGTTCGAATGATGAGGAAAAAGAACTAATGAGTAAATTCTCGTGATCCGAAAGTTACTACAACAGAAATAAGCTAAATTCTTATTACATTTTTGATGCAACAAACATGCTTATAAAATAACAAACAATAGCCTGGTAGATAAAATAGAGATTAAAAGATTTTAACAAATTGATTGGGAAAATATAGGCAGAGAGCATTGCACTAAATATAGGACGAATAAAATTTCGGACGCCAATGAAGTAAAAGTGGAAATACAAAAAAAAATATTTTTCAATTTTATTTTACAGTATAAGAGTTAATGAAGCAGTTCACATACTCACCAAACTCAGCAGTGCACGATGCTAGTCCTCCATATATGAAAGGTCTCCAATCTCTCTCTCCCATAACACTCGAAACTGCTTTTGTGGTAATTTTTTTCACCTGCAAAGAAAAAATTGTTTTATTTGAAATGTCAACATAAGTAATTGTTGAATGATTGTATGCGTTTCATTTGATAAGTAATCAGTAATTTTAAATACTCGAATTTTTGTCACTCGTGTTTACATAGATGAAGTTATGAAATGATTGAGTCCACATGATTGTACCTACCTACGTCCAGAATAATATTGCACCTATTATGATATTTCAAGACTGATTTCTACGCCTGAATACAATTTAAAGGGAAATTGGAAACGATCTTTCTGAGAGAAATTTGATTAACGTAACTAAAATATATTTTCAATTACATAACAAGATGAGCCAGATCATATTCACGTGTGCGGACAAAAAACTGTTACAACCAACTGACTAGATAATAGTAATATAAAAAGTCGATATTGAACAGTTTTATCTGAGGAATAGAACAGTTCAACATTATTTACAGTAATTTTGAGGAATTTAACCGTATTGAAATGCTAACACAATCACAATAATATCTTATTCTAATTTGATAGTTTTTTCATGGTTTCTAATTTACAAAAGTACGATTCCCAAGCTGCCGGCTCTAAATTCGTTGCTAGAGCTGCCCAGCTCAAGCTGCACTGCTCTAGCCATCACAACTCTATTAACATTACTATATTATAGATTTTTTTATAAGGTATACTCAATGAGATTAATGTATACTCAATAAATCATGAAATTCACTCTTTTTAAGTCATTTTCAAGCGAATTTCACTTTTTAATGATTTAGTATACATTTGTAGCCCTAATAACAGAGTTGACATTTATAACATAGTTATGTGAATAGAGTTGTGATGGCTCTAGCGCCTAGCAGTGAATTTAGATCCGGGCAGTTCGAGCCGCGCGACTCGAGCTGCCGCTTTTGGGAATCGTACCTTTACGGTACAATTAAGACAAAATGTTTTCTTATTCTAGTATTTCCTGTATTAGGCAAACTGTTAGGCCTGTTAGGCAAACTTGAAGTTAGAGAGATCACCCCGATCAGCATGATCAATATAACTGAATATATTACAGTATTTTATTTAATGAAAGATTTTTTGCAAGTCGGTTATGACGTCACAGCGCACATGACATCTGCGCCTTACTTGTGGCTCACCATAGCAATATCACTTGACGTTTTGTTTAAAACGTCAACAGTGGGTCTCGAGCTCGGCAAACTCGCCGGGTATTGAACAAGCGAAAGCCCGCTCGCCCCGCTCAACCACATTAGCACAGATCTGCGAATGGGAGAGGGACATTTTCAAGGCAGCGATGCAGGTTCAAGGTGAAGGCCATTTCGCGTCTATATAAGAGACCAAATATGAGGAGCGAGGTCATTGTGGCTTGCTTGTAGACGAAGATGGGTGATGGAGGGGGAGGACTAGGAGTGAAAAGAGGAAAGAGACGACGCTAACTACGCTCGGCTTGACAGCCAGACCACAGCACGCGATGATGACGACGATGATGATTAGAATATTACTTTTTATATAAGAAGCAAAAAATATCAAGACGCTTACCGCGGCTGCCTGTCATCTATAAACTCATACCCGGCACGATACAGATAACAGTAAATTACTTGTGCCGTATCAAAAAACGTGTTTTCGCCACACTGGTATGAAATGGACTGTTTTACATGCTTTATACGGAGCCGAAAACACTCGTTTTCAGGCGAGGTCGCTAGCAACTCGCCGGGAAAATGCGTTTTTCGGCCCTAGGGCGGTAAAATAACCTTGAATGTCAGCTGATTGAAGGTCGTTGTCAATGTAAGGGTTAGTCGATCAATAGGTAGCATCCCAGTTTGATTGCATTAAATGTCAGCTGTTTTGGGAGTCAATGTCGACTTATTGGTATTTCGATTTAAAGGTAGTCTCTCATCTGTTATTTTGATTGGTAAGATCCCTTGTCAAGAGAACTGAATGTTGAAAGTTTTCACATTAATCAGTAGTTGAATAATAAAGGAAAACTGCTTCAATAACTAATACTTCAATTTTGATAAGATTAAAAATGTTTGTATTGATTAACTGTTGAATAATGATGAACGTGTAATCCATGTTTGAACAATATTATTGTTGTCAGACTCTGTGTTACTTCGTCTAGCAGGTTAGCCAGTTCCATCTAGCGGGTGATAATGCAACTAGACTAAGCTTCTCTGTTAGCCAATATCTGTCGAAAATCAACAACTTTGAATTGATACTGTACAATTTAGGATGATCGTACAAAAATTATCTTGGGCTAAAACGTTTCTGGACTAAGAAAATCGAAGGCACTGATAGTTATAAAGTAATATTCAGTCAGTAAATCAATAAACTATTGACGCAAAGTTTCAATAGCAAGCAGATGGTACCTACTCCAAATTCAGTATAGGCGATGATAAGGTTACTGGTCTAGCTGTTCTTGGAACTGATTAACTAATTTTTTATTTTGTTTTCTTCGCATTGATGTTGTGTGCCAAAAAATAAAGTTCGATACCACGTGTCGAAAATGTAATATTCCGTCTCTCAATCTTTTCTAGTCCTTGGCCTATGGCCTAGGACTTGAAAACCGATTTCGAGCCGGTAAACGCACATTTTCGGCCCTAGGTACGAAATATACAATTGTATTATTTTTTAATTCACAGAACAATAGAAAGATTTGTGGAAAATTATTATAATTTTTATATTTATAATTACTGTAATTATGATAATTGGATATTCAAATGATAGAACATTACAAATTAAATTCATTAGAATACTGGTATAGTCTGTCCAAGCAAAGAAGAGATTTTGACAAATGGGAAAAGATGGGAAAATGACTCCAGCTCGGTCAATATTGGCTCAAAAATTATAAATTTGGCCTCCAATTTCAGATCAGATTGTTTTTTGCAGAATTAACATTGGGATTAAATCATTAAATGAGAGCAAAAATAATTTTTCTAGGTTAAAATAGTAAATTTGTCAATAAGACCATAAAAAATACCAAGTTTATCTGAACGTTTGCGTTTTTTCTGAATAGAGAATAGAGATAAGCAAATCGAACACTTCTGCTAGATCTAGGAAAGTGAAACTGGAATGAACTACTGTAAAACGATTCAATTATATACAGAAGAGAAATGAACAATATAAGGTAACTGTACCAATAGCTGACCCTGTTCTAGTACCTGACGCCTCACTATTTCTTTGGCTTTATTAAGACTTGGGACCAATTTCATTTCAATCTCTTTGCACTATAGAGATCAGAAAATGTTTTGAATTTAGTGGTGTAAAACTGTCAATACTACTCATCTTTGGTATTTAGTATTCCTTGGTTTTCGATGACAACAACAGGTTTCTGGTTTTGATCTCCTGAATGTACTCCATTTTGCTAAGAGGTAAGTTGGTTTTCATTAGTCTTTTTCTCAATTATCATTCTAATAACTTTCAATTTTCTTGTTATAAAAGAAAGATGATTATTTTTTCAAGTTATTCTATGTATTATCAATGAAACATTTTTTTTCCTTTTTTTAATATGATAGTGGTCAACTATAGGAACAAGAATTTTTCAAATGTTCTAGTATCTGACCCCTGGGTCAGGCTTAGGTACATTCAAGTTTTTTCTACTTTTTGTAAAATTAGCCCCTCCTAGGGAGTACAAAACCTTGTCGTTGGTGGAGGGGCTTGTGTACTCCTGTGAGCCCAAGAGCTATGCCGGCGGTAGTGTAACTACCAGCAGGGCCTCCCAAGTCAGACAGGTCGAAGGGTAGGAGTCAGACAAAGAAGTGCTACAAA
>CM029547.1:33787481-33930066 GCA_017141385.1 Sogatella furcifera | reverse complement strand
TATTTTTTGGGGCCCCCAAAAAACTGTTAAGCCACTAGTCCCAAACCTCCAACATAAAAAAATAAAACTAATAAACCTAACTTCATAACCTAGATAATAGAGAACTTCAATAAAGAACCTAATAACACTTGATAAACACTTGAAAAACTAATAATACTCAAACACCAATACAAGAAACAAGAACGAAATCTAAGAAACAAGACTTGATAAATGAACTTCAAATCTCTAGTAGATAGGCTAGTTGTTAATATTATTATGGATATATATTTTTTCAAAGTACCGATTATAAACAACAAATATGTCTGAAGAGGGCTACCTCACCTTTGAAAACACTAGATTTGAACACATATAAAATATATTTTTTATTTTATTTATAATCAACTACGAATTGGCAACGTTAAGCCACGTTTACACAAGAATGTTAATAACATTTGTTAATAACTTTTATATAATAAGTTATATGATATATAACTCTATATAATAAGAATTGAACTTTAAACTTAGGGCTATTTATAACAATTGATAAATAAAATGAAAAATCAAATACCCTTTTTAAAAAACTATAAGAGTATTATTTTACAGACATGTTTTGGGACTCAGCCCAAATAATGTCAGATAATGGGCTGAGTCCCGAAACATGTCTGTAAAATAATTCTTCCAAAGTTTTTTAAAAAGGGTATTTGATTTTTCATTTTATTTATCAGTCTATATAATAATACGTTATTCAAAAAAGTTATTAACAAATTGAACCTAACATATTCCGGTGTAAACGTGGCATTAAACATCAAGCCACACTGAATTCAACTAGTGAAATTTATTCGATTTTCACCTGTTACTTTTGGTAACGTTTATTGATAACTGATTATCATCAGAAATAAAATGTGACTTTTACTGAAAATTATTTGAAATTCAACAGATGACAAGGGAGATTTGCTGCTTTCATCATAGAACATATGATATTTGGAATAGTAACAATTTGTTAAAAAATCACAGGTGAAAAATTCACCAGTATTCACCGGTTATTGTACGAGAAACGGTTACTTAATATGATAATGCAATAGAAGTATTACCATACATCATTAATGAATGCTGTGCTAAAGAAAGTGGGATTATAATGGCCGGTTTCTACAACTTAAATTAAACAAAATTTTAGATAAATCTTTGAGCGTTGTGCACTTGCTCCATGCTATCAAGGAAATTGAAAATTCGAATAGATCATAATTATTGTGCTAGACTTGTATCTTTTGTGCCACACAGCTCAAAGATTAATCCAAAAATTGGTTCTATCTAACTTGGAGGAACCGGTCCTGATGTCGAATTCATGTAATTCCATAGATAAATTCCAAGATAAGTCGGGAAACGACTGACTGTCTTCACTAACGACAGCCAATCTCCCAAAGGAGTGAGATTTGTCAAGACTTGTTTAATTGAATCATATTTGAAACTATTGCCTGCGAACAGGCTTTTCCTTGCACTTGATTGGTTTCTTGTATTCTAGCTGAAGGGTTTGCACTTACTCAAGTTTTGTTTTTAAATAACCACACACAATGAAGTCTGAATCTTTTGAATGATACTATCAATGCTTTAATTATTATTATTTTCAAGAACTGCGTAAAAGAAGACCAAAAAGATAATGTGTTGCAAAATAATGAACCAGGAAAGCTATGAAAACTGTGTGGGGAAACACTCAGAGGGACACTGCGAATCTATGCATTTCAAGAGAATTTCGCGTTTAAAGGTTCACAGGTATCCCACCTGCATAAAGAGTCTAAATCAAAACAAAATGTAACTTACGTAAAAATTAAACATTCAATTTTGACTAATCTAGAGCAATCTAAATTGTTCAACTTCTGACACAGTCACAGTGTCTGGTGAGATGTGATATTTATTCATAATGAATAGAAGAGTACGATTAGCATCGTCAACAACAAATTAGTAATTCGACTGTATGGCGAAAGTTGAATGAATTGATTCATTTCCTTTCCCAACATGATGAAAGTAAAAGAGTATTTTTGTAATTTTTATTTTTAGAATTTTGGTGAGTTAGATTGTTTATCAAAAGCCGTCATGATTAAAAAAATGACTTGCGTATTTAAGTCAGTTTGTAACAAACAGTAATCCGAATAAACAAGTTCTATAAATAAATATCAACGTTCCACGACCTAGATCAAACTATAAAACTTGAACAAATGGAAACATTTATATTTAATATCACTGATAGATAAATCTAAATAGAACTGAGTTCTGTGTAAGCCGAAGCTAACGTTCTTCAACATAAAAAATGTTATCTAATATGGAAAGAATAATGATTTTCATTGTTGTAACATGCGACGAACTCTCTAAAAAAACAATAACAGTAAAAATGAGCATGAATTAAACCCCGTTATCGATCACAAATAAGTTACAGAAAAAACATATTTTTACAAAAGTAGCAAATTTTATTCAACTCTGTGAATTGCCAACATGAATTTCAATAACTGGAGTCAACGACACAAAGTTCCACCATTAAAAAACTCATTTTTTCAACAAGATAATTTTCGAAACAAGAGGCTCAACTAAAGATGTACTGTAATCCAAATGCGTTATGTAAATTAAAATTAGAACTAAATTTCATTATGTTATATAATGTTTAAAAATCCATTGTTTGATAGTGAAGTAGCCAAAAATTGGATTTATATTCAGTTACATCTTACGGGTACATCTTATCAAGGGTACGGTAACCTCATTTATAATACAAATAAATAAATACATACATACATAATAATACTTATTTTCTCTTATGGCTACTGTATTCGTTAAAACTTTAAAATCAAAGTACTCATTTTCAAAATATTTTCATTTTACACAACATGTTTAGGCGTCCTAGAGCCATTTTCAAGTGTAAATAACAGTAAACAACATTAATGTATAGTATTTATACTATATTCTAATTAAACATAATGTGTTTGATTTTTAGCTGTGTGTATTAACCAGTGTCTTTTTCAGGCTGTATTTCCAGATGAGCTGAAGGTGTCAAAGACAGTACCAGTCTTCAAGAAAGGAGACAAGACCGACCCCTCCAATTATAGGCCCATCTCTATTCTGCCTATTGTTACTAAAATCTTTGAAACTGTGATTGCTGAGCAGCTGCTTGAGTATTGTGAGCGGTCCAGCCTGTTTGTGGCCACCCAGTTTGGTATTAGAAAGGGGAAGTCAACTGCTGATGCAGTTGATTACCTTCTGTGTAAAATCTATGAGTGCTTTGAGAAGCTTGAGCTTGCTGGGCTCACATTGTGTGACCTCAGCAAGGCTTTCGACATGCTTGACCATGCATTCCTTTTGAGTAAACTCAGGCACTATGGGGTTATTGGTTCCCCTCTCAAGTTGATTCAATCCTACCTGGGGGGTTGCAGACAGGCTGTTCTCGCCAATGGTGTGCTGTCTCAGATCAGGAGCTTTGTTGATTGTGGAGTGCCTCAGGGCTCTGTCCTGGGGCCTCTTCTCTTTTCGATTGCAGTTAATGATGTTGCTCGTGCAGAGGGTAGAAGTGTTGTCTGTTATGCAGATGACACCACTTTCCTTGATCATGGCCATGGAGTTGATGCACTGAGGGCAGCTATGCTGGAGACCAGGCTGTTCACCTCAGACTGGTTTTCTTCTAACCTCTTTCTCCTCAATGAGGATAAGACCCAATCAATCATCTTCAGCCTCAGAAATGGAGAAAGGTATGATTATGTGCCGGTTAAGCTTCTTGGGTTCATACTGGACAGGAAGCTGTCTTGGGCTGACCATATTGAGGCAGTCTGCTGCAGACTGAGCATGGTCGTTTTCCTGCTCAGGAAATTAAAATACTGTGTTCCAGCTTCTTATCTTAAGGTGTGCTACTTCTGCTTTTTTCAGAGTGTTTTTTTGTATGGACTCACACTTTGGGGTGGAGCTGCAGACGTGTCGGGTGCTGCTCATTCAGAAGAGGGCCGTGAGGATCCTTTGTGGTGCTGAGAGACTTGCCCACTGTCGTCCCCTCTTTGTGAGAGAGAAGATCTTTACAGGCTTCTCCCTCTATGTGTTTCATGCTCTCTGCAGAACACATGCAAATGTCGGAGAGCTTGTCACCAGGCACTCCAACACCATCCACTCATATGAGACCAGAGGGAGGCTTAGACTGCATAAACCCTACCAAAGACTGAGCAGGACTCGGTCAGGACTTGCCCATCTATCTGTCAGGCTCTACAACAGGCTGCCGGTGGTGGCTAGGAACTTGCCTGCTGGCCAATTTCGGAGGGCCCTGAGACGCCTATTGCTGGATGTGCCATTGTACTCACTACATGAGTTTTTTATGTTGGACAGCAGCTTGGTAAGTGCTTATTTTTAATTTTCTGTGATATGCATGTTTGACTTTTATCTTCTGACAGCTTGGTAAGAGCATCTTTGGGTGTTTTATGCTTTTTTGTGATCTCTGTTTTGTGCTTTGGCCCACTTGGCCTTTTTTTGATGTGTCCCTGGGGGTTCATTGCCCACCTTATGGACTTAATTATACATAAATAAATTACATATGGATTGCCTTATCCACCATGAGTCCATGGGGAAGTACCCTGTGACTCTGACACAGTCTGTCTGGTTTCTCACCGGTCAACGACGAAGAACTCAAGTATACAAGTAAAAAATTATCAATGCAAAATCATGATTAATTATTTATCAATATTTCTCAATTTAGAACACAGTTGATACCTTGAAAAATTATAAATAGAAAGTGCATGGTAGACTATTAGTTCAATTTCTTCTATTAATAAAGACAATCTAGGATGAGAGTAGGCCTAATCTGAAATGCTTACTCCACATCTTAAAGTTCAATAATAATACATACCTCTAAGGTTTTCAAGTTGAATGTTATTTTGCCTTAAAACATTTACTATCAAGTTCAGTACTGTATACTTGTAATCAACTAATTGAATATAGAACATTTACAAATAGATTGCCAAAGCTGCCGACTACCGGTTAGTAACTTACAGAATCTTGATACAGAAGCAAAATTTATTATTAATGAACGAGAAGTTCGAAACTATCGTATTTATTGAAAATAGTTTAGATAAAACTATCAAGGCAATGAACCTGTCCTTCACATTAGAAGCTTTATCCTATTTTTGTGACTAGTGTCTACAAGTGCACACATTCCATAGTTAACCTCTCAAAACCATGTAAACCAAGTGAAATTTATTATCAATTTACTTTAGTTAATATTTACCAACCAGAAGGATTAACCAATGAAGAACTTCTGCTAATCACGAGTATTTTTGCACAAAACCGCACTTTATAGAGAAAATCTAATCACACCTCAAACAAACATTTCGCAGAATTCGCAAATGCAAAGGAAAGGAAATACGCTTTCCGCTTCAGAAAAACGAGACTGGCACGAGAGACGAGATTCTCATTCACTGTTTGTTTACTGATATCACCACCAGGGCACCAGTGGTGAACGAGGCAACGAGCATCATCAGCAGCGTGGTGACCAATTTTGTGAGTATCGATACATCGCGACCAAGTTGATTATATGTTATATCGATTTGACGTTTGCGAGTTATATCGATATGTGTCGATAAGTCGATATTCGACTTTTGTTTTTGCGGACATTTCGGTTTTTGAATGAGCAGAACAAGTTGTTGCACAAAATTTATTTTTATTTTTCTATTTTACAATGAAATATTATAGGTCCGTGAAGTTGCCCCCCCCCATGAAAGCACTAACGATGAGAGTGGTATGGATGGTTAGAGCTTCGTTAGTGCTGGAACTGCTGGATATAGTACAGTGCAATATTAGACATTAACCGGGACATCCAAAGTGAAAGTTTCCCACCAACGCCAAACTGTTCTATATAAGAATATAACCCCTATATTGTGTGGTAGAAAGTTACACCTTTTTGAGCAGCAGGTTTGGGGGGCAGGGGGGTTGAAAGGTACAAAATTTAAGTTTTTTTCAAAATATCTCGAAAAGTATAGGGTTGAGGGCAAAATGAGTTCCATATAAAAATATTCTAAACTAAATTTTGAATAAAAATGGTCCTCGAAATTTCGCTAAGTTGAAAGGTTCCCGAGTTAGAGGGGGGGATAAGCGTAGACATTTTTTGGATTTTCCAGATTTATCAATAAAATATGACATTATTGTCAATAAAAAAATAGTTTTATTATAATAATGTATACCATATATGGTAATAGTTATAATAGTGACCAGGGGTGAACGCATTGATTCATTTTACAAATATGGGACAAATTGGAAACAGTTGAGCCATTGACAAACGTTGTAGAGCTTTGTTCAAGAATTAGATTTTCCAATATTTTATTATTTTCATTTGGATAGATCAAATATATTATTAATCAAAGATCCATTCAATAAAGCATTCCTCAAATCCCATGGTGAAGCACAGGTGACATTATTATCAGTTTGACCTATCAAAGCATGTAATGGGAATTAGATGGAACAAAAATTTGTTTTAATGAAGATTGGGGATAAATGTCTAATGGTGAAATAATTCAAATTGCCGCCTCTTGTCAGTTGTTCTAATAAATAGACGCCTATTATTAAAAACAACTCCGTAATCAGCTGGTCATAGCTATAAGAGGATATTCTTTTTCGCCACACTGGTATGAAATGGACTGTTTTACATGCTTTATACGGAGGCCGAAAACGCTCGTTTTCAGGCAAGGTCGCCAGCAACTCGCCGGGAAAATGCGTTTTTTGGCCCTAGGGCGGTAAAATAACCTTGAATGTCAGCTGACTGAAGGTCGTTGTCGATTTAAGGGTTAGTTGATCAATGGGTAGCATCCCGGTTTGATTGCATTAAATGTCAGCTGTTTTGGGAGTCAATGTCGACTTATTGGTATTTCGATGTAAAGGTAGTCTCTCATTTGTTATTTTGATTGGTAAGATCCCTTGTCAAGAGAACTGAGCATTGAAAGTTTTCACATTAATCAGTAGTTGAATAATAAAGAAAACTGCTTCAATAACTAATACTTCAACTTTGATAAGATTAAAAATGTTTGTATTGATTAACTGTTGAATAATGATGAACGTGAAATCCATATTTGAACAAAATTATTGTTGTCAGACTCTGTGTTACTTCATCTAGCAGGTAAGCCAGCGCCATCTAGCGGCTGATAATGCAACTAGACAAAGCTTCTCTGTTAGCCAATATCTGTCGAAAATCAACAACTTTGAATTGATATTGTACAATTTAGGATGACCGTACAAAAATTATCTTGGGTTAAAACGTTTCTGAACTAAGAAAATCGAATACACTGATAGTTATAAAGTAATATTCAGTCACTAAATCAATAAACTTTTGACGCAAAGTTCCAATAGCAAGCAGATGGCACCTACTCCAAATTCAGTATAGGGGAAGATAGCATAATAAGGTTACTGGTCTAGCTGTTCTTGGAACTGATTAACTGATAATTTATTTTGTTTTGTTTTCATTGATGTTGTGTGCCGAAAAATAAAGTTCGACACCACGGGTCAAAAATGTAATATTCCGTCTCTCAATCTTTTCTAGTCCTCGGCCTACGGCCTCAGACTTGAAAACCGATTTTGAGCCGGTAAACGCACATTTTCGGCCCTAGGTACGAAATATACTATTTCAAGTGACTGCGGCCAGGTGCTGTCGATTGCGGTTGTCAACAAATAGCTGAATGCTCCATTGTTGAAGCATTTGTCTTCCTCAAACGAATCCAGTCGCGGCCACATCAAGCCAAGATTAAAATGTATGCTCTCAACCATTGTTGTACCGTCGCGACTGCCCGCCGCGGTACGTTCTATCAACTAAAACCTACCTCAAGAGTGATACATGCAGTAAATAAGGGTGTTACACGAGATTATAGCACACGCCAATAAAAAAGGCAATTGAAGAGCTGTTAGTGATAAGGAGCTTTACCAGGAAAGACAGTTTGCAAGCGATCTGCAAGAACATATTATTGAGTCAAGAGCAAGCGGAACTAAACCGGTTTGCTCATTTAGACAACTTACAGACTGTCCTGAGAGAGAGCTGTGTATTCGCCAACCGCAATTTCTGTTACATTGAAAACATTGTGTGATGATAACAATCAGATTTGTTTTGAAAATCATGTTGTAATGATTTGAGAGCCTCGGCGGTTCCACCAATTGTAAAGATTTGATGATTTCCACCATTTTATAACAATGGGAAGAAGTCTCCACAATTTTATGATACAGTTTTATGAAAGGGGGCGTCCACCAGTTCCCAGACGGGAACACTGTAATTTATTTAAGTCAAAATAGCGTAGCATGATGGTAGAGCAGGTGAAAAGTTAAATTTAGCAGATCTTAAGTTGAGTTGGAAAATTTGAAAGGAAAACAAATTTTTACAATGTCAAGATTTTTTATTCACCAAGAATCTATAATAGTTTTGATATTATAGCTCACATGAATCCAAATTTATGTATTTCAATATTTCTTAAAACAAAGTATCGAATTTTACCTGATTAGTTTTTATTTCTTGTCTGAAGAGTTTTTTTAAATTTAAGTTATTTTTTATTTTTTTATTTCAATTTTATTTAAAGCTTTAGTTAAAAGTTATTTGAAGAAATGATAATTTCAATTTTATTTGAAAAGTAAATAATTGATCATATTTATTTTATTTAAAACTTGATTAAAATTTATTTAAACAAATTAATTAAAATGCATTATTAATTTTGGAAAGAATAAAATTGATTGAAGTATATGATTGGAACAATACCCAAACCGCTGATGGTCAATCCTTGATGGTCGCCATGGCAGAATGGAAGGCCACACGGAAAGTCCAGGTCCCAGAACTGTCTCCGGAGGAAGACGGCGAAAGAGTGTCTTTTAAAACGATTCAATTTAGTGAAAAATATTGGAAGCTTTTCCGCTAGCTGGCTGGAGGGAGTCTAGAAGCCTAGCCCCACTCCTCTCACAGCACAACGTATTTGGATAATTTCGTCAGCAAAATTCTGATAGCTTCTGTTCTCACGAAAACTTTCAGAAGCTAACAATATCTGAATTTAAATTTGAAAGGAAAAAAATAAAATGACTGATTAAAATAATGCTTAAACTTTGGGGATCTGTCAAACCTTATGGTTCATGACAACCCACATAGCACATGAACATATCAGATACGTATTAGCAGGGGTGCCCATCCCCCAAGACTGATGGCGCAAAATCCCCCCAAAATTCACTAATTATACGCGTATACTATAACTCCTCAAAAACCCCAACTACCCCCTAACAATAGAACGTGAGAATCAATTTACCAGTAAAATGGTTGACTTTATTGACTGAAATAATTAAAATATTTCAATAAAAGTTCATTTCAGAAACTATAGGTACTCTATTCGACGTAACTTTCGACTTGAAGCCCAACACTCGAAATACAGAATACCATGTATTCCAAGACAGAAATTCGCACTTCATAATATAGAGTATTACTTCCTAAACACTTGGATGCAATCACTTCTTCCAACTGTCTTCTTGTAGGAGCATTGAACTTCAAAGAAAATTCAAATATAGTTTCAATATTTGGTTTTGGAAGAGACAAAAAATTCAAATCGTTGATAGGGTGTCAGTCGGCCAGTTTTGAAAATAATTGAACATTCTCCCAGACTGAAATGAGTATGTAATCACGAATTAGTATTTCTCCAACAAATCTTATATACTTAGGTATATTTGGTCGAACAAATGAACATTGGATTATGGAATTTATATGAATCGATAATCAATAGTATTACAGTACCTATTACATTATCACAATAACCAGTTTATAATTAATAATTCAGTTTATTATACTGTAATAGTTATCCTACCTATATTCAAAGATTGTGAGTGGTGATCAATTTTGAATTTATTTTTTACAATAACATATTTATGTAATTCAACAGTTCTGCCGCACACAGCTTCAGAGCGCAGCTCTGTACCAGATATTCAGTAATAAATTGAACTGATTTGAAATAGAACATCAAGTTATGTGCACATAGGCCTGATACTCTCAAAAAATAAAAAGGTACAAGTACGGTACCGGTACCTATTTCTGGAATAAATTAGGCCACAATATAATTAATGATATTCACATATGGTCTTGATTTATACGATTTATGCGATCTTTATGATTTTTTTCTACGATGGTCTTGATTACCGTATTGAATTAATCTACAGTTCAATCTATGAGACCACCATCGATCTATATTGATAAGAAAATCGAGATAAGGAATCTTTTCAAAGGAAATCGAGAAAAATTATCTATCACTTTTTCTGATTTTTGTCTTCAATGTATTGAGTATGAACAATCTTCACTCAAAAGAGGCTATTGATCTCAGTCTCCAATTTTCCAATATCACAATCAAATGTGTTCTTTTTTTTCGGCCGTTATGTATAATTAATAGTTTGTTTATAGAACTTGAAAGCGCTCCAGTCCTATGAGCAGAGAGAATAGAAAGAACTACCGTAGTTGATTTCTATTCTCACTTGTATTCTTTTTATTCTTGAGTAACCAATTGTGTTCTAAAGCCACGTTTACACCGGAATGAATGTTAATAAGTTATATAATAATAATATATAAGTTAAGTCTATATAATAATACGATATTCAGAAAAGTTATTAACAAATGTTATTAACATTCCGGTGTAAACGTGGCATAACTGTGTGTAACTGGAAAAATCAATCAGTATTATCCAGCAGTTCGTCGATCAAGAACTGAAAAATTTATAAGAAAGAAAAAATCACAGTAGAATAAATAAAAAATAAAGTCCATAAAATATGAAATAAGTTAACGTTTTCGCATTACATGACATTCTAAAAATCATGACCTTGGTTACACAATAATTAAAAAATTAACACTATAATTGAAAATAGCAACAATATTTAAATGCTCTTCAATATAACATTCAATTTCAAATCAAAATTTGATTTGATTTACAATAAGTTGGAAAAATTGTCAAGGTCTAGATATTTATTTCCATTTCCAGATTTATCACTATTTTCTTGCAGTCGTGCTTCCCCTGATAGCTTGTACCCAGGCAGCAGCCACTTATTAACTGTATTCTATAGAACTCATGCAAAGGTGAAAATAGTCTTCCCGGCTAGCCTACTTATTAAGGAATATTTTTTTAATCATAGCCTATTTTACCTTACATCACCCAACGTAGCTTTTTTGCTCATTCGGCTTGTTTTTCCGTAGGGTTTCCATGGAACGTCACCTTTCACTTCGATAACCTATTTTATATTCCACCGGAATGTAACCCCTGTGTACTGTATTGCACTTCAACTCCGCACATAATTTGTATGTTTAATATTTTTCAACTTTTTTGGAATAATAATTTAATAAGTCTACATTCAATTCAAAAGTAAAAATTGAAAACACTATAAATTCATAAACCACGTATTTACTGTATTACAAACACCAAAGATACCACCGCTCAATTCCACAGCAGAACAACAACTGAATGTGCATATGAGCATTGTATAAAATTGAATATTGTCAAGTCGTCAACTACGAGTATGTACTAAGAAGGAATAATTACAGGAACCGATTAAAATCGTTTTTGTCTGTTCAGGTCTGAATTCTATTGAAAGTTTTGTGTGCATTCTGAGAAATGACATCAACTGAGGCAACAGAAGCCTGGCAGCCGCGGTGGTTTGTAAACATGGATCGTTAGACATTGTTGATCCATAATAACTATAGGCTACTAATAAGTAAATTAACTACTGTATATATGTATTGGTTATATATCTACAACTGCCAGAGACATTTTAAATTTATTCTACTACGTTGGATTATGCAAATATAGAAAACGTTTACATGTGAAAGTGAACTATTCAAAATAATAACTCCATATTACTGTAATTAAATTAATTTATTGATTCCCCCCCAAAATTTTCAAAATCCCCCCCAAATTTCGTGCCGATGGCGCAGCTTGCGCCATCAATCCCCCCCTGTGGGCGGCCCTGTGTATTAGATAAGTTCCATCAATACTTACAGTATGTATTGGATACGTAAATTTACGTATCTAGTACATATCTGATACATGAAAATGTCTGCTTTGGAGATACATATTATTATTTAGGTATTGATTATACGTATCCAATATATGTATCACCCTCATGTCTTGGATATACATCTAATATGTAACTAACAAAAAGAATTGCCAAAATACTTTGTTGATCAATGATATAGATATTATCAAAATGATGATATTGATATTTGTAATTGTTGAAATAAAATCATAATAATCAAGTTAATCACATTTGGAAAGACATAAAAAGATCATAAGAAACTTAACCTCAAAATACTGAATGCAATCAATAGCCTACTTAGCATTGGATCAGATTCAAATCAATTCATAAATGAAACACAGATTTATATAATAAATAATATATTATAATATCACATTCAAAAAAAACAATTTTCATCCTTTTTAAAAGTACTATTCTGGTTTTGTCTCCACAATCATATCAGCTTACATTTCATCACTTCTCACAACAGAAAATTTCAGTTCAGAAAGAGCACACGAGCAGAGACACAGTTTCTAATGCATTGTGGGTTGGTTTAGCGGATATGTATCTGATATGTATTGGAAAGTATTGGGAGATACGTATCAATTCTGCCTTAAATAATATGTATCAGATACGTTTGAGGTACATATTTTATAATACATACTTTAAGGGTTACATTGATATGTACTTAATATGTATCGGATACTTTGTGTGCTATGTGGGAATGTTAGCTCTGAACAGATTCTTGTTTCTTGGATAATTATTGTTTTTTTTATTTTCAATTTTTGTCTTCTATCAGTTGCTTGCTAAATTTGAACCAGATAATTATGATTTAAAATATCCATAATCATGATTTCTCATCAAATTTTTTACTGTGATGGCTGCCCAAGAGCAAATAAAAGCCCTTCTCTACCAAAAAAATATCTTGTGATAAAATAATTCAAATTTGACGCCTCTTGTCAGCTGTTTAAGTAAATAGACTCCTATCACATGTTTAAACTTTGATATAAATATTCAACATATGACTTGAATTCAACATTAATAGTAGTTTATGCAACGGTTGTATAATGGGAGCCTTTATAGCATGAGGTGAGATGTAAGTTAGAGCCACAAGCAAAGCGAGTGCTCTAAATATCTCACAAATGCTATAAAGGCCTAATACAACCGTTGCATACACTATTTTATCTACGACCACCAGTGTAGTTATCAGTATCAGACCAGTATCAAGCTATAGACCACCAGTATCAAGCTATCTGTAAGTGTATGCTATTATAAAAATCAACATACCGTTGTTTATTTAACTTCTCTTGTCTTCATCCTACTTGAACTGTTATGATAATCAACTTATTACTTGTTAAATATGTTAAAAATAACGTATCAGTCAGAACCACAAAACGCATTTGACAAGCAACAAAATTGTGAGTGTTGTTGTAAAAGTGAAAGTTATTAACATATTCACTAACAAAGTTATAAGTATATTAAACTATTTGAACTTTGGACTATTCAAATTAGTCAAATATTCAAATACGTAAATTGAAATATTGATGAAAATATACTGGTAGGCTACTCAATCCCAATTGCAGTTTTGATTTTGAGGTTAGTTGAACACTGTTTACTTTTCATCACCTGATTTCAAAACGAAACAAGGAATGTATCATAAAGTGGAATTTGGACTGTATAGTAAAGTTCCTCCTGTATCGAAAAACGTTCATTACGACACGGTTCTAAGATTCCATTTTGAAATGGTAGTCATTTCGATTTCAATTGTAAAACTGAAATAGGAATTTTTCAATACGCCCGTAGATAAAGTATTTTTCATTTGAGAACATTATTTTCATGATAGTTCTTTTAAATTTGCTGCTAATAAATGAGCTGTTTTATTGAAATCAGATGGATTATCCAAAAAATGATTTATTCAAATTCCATATGATATTTTTCCTAGCCATGATTATTTTGTTGATATATAATAGATGCCAGAGTATATATGGATATATTTGTTGCTGAGAGCTTATCCTTTTTTTGCCTGAAAAAGGATGAAGGAGTCAGTTGATTTCATTGTCCAACGAACTTGACCTGTATAAAAGTATGAAGAATATATGTTATGAATTTGAAGTTGAATTATTGAGGCGTTCGAAAGTTATTGTTGAACATACAGACAGACAAACAGACAAACGAACAGACGGACAACGACTTCGGGCTTGAGTCAAAAGAAGGAACTTGCTAACGCTTGTTCAATTAAAGTAGCAAAAAAGTTTGAATAAGTTACTATAGACTAGAATCACAAATGGAAATAAGATCTCTAATATTGTTGACCCCTTCATCCAAACTACACCCAAATTGAAATTGAAATTTCATTTATTGTCAAAACATTGGTACAATGCATAACAAAATCAAAATTATTCAAATAAAAGCAATACAAGCAATAATTATACATGAATAAGATGCAGGTTACATTAATTATCCAACAATAATTTATTCATTCCTGTTGTAAGGACATTTATCAATAAGATAAATTTTAATATTTTTCCTGAAACATTCAAGATTGTCAATCTTTAGACTATTTGGCAAATTATTATACAGCCTAGTACCAAACTCATAAAAACTATTCAATGTATATGAATAATTACAATGATTTAATCATTAAAGTGAGGAAGCATTTCTAGTATGATGGGAATGAACAGAACTATTCACAGGGAAATAGGCTAAGTTTTTCTTCATGTACAATAAACATTCAAGTGCATACATAGCATAAACTATCAAAATGTTATACTTTTTAAAAAGAGGTTTACAGTGGGTTTGATTAGATATGCCAACAATTACCCTAACTGCTTGCTTCTGCAAAATGAAAACTTTTTCAACATCTGTATCACTACCGCATGCAAGAATACCATACGATAGATGATACACATGTGCACATGTGCAAAATATACTATAGTTAGAACAAAAGAGTTTACAATGAATTTTAGATGCTTTAGCAAAAATATACTTTTAGACAGCTTACCAAGCAACATATTGATGTGGTTCACCCACCTAAGGTTACTCTGTACTAGTACACCTAAGAATTTAGTATGATTATTAGCTGAATTGAAACCGAAGTCTAACATGTGAGTTTTATCTTTGTTGAGACAAACCTTACAAATCAGGATTTAGAAGAGACAAAGCAGAAATTTCTGAAAAGAATGTCAATTTTTATTGAGACATAAAAATTTGACCTTCCTCAGTTTTCAACTTCAATAGAATATCTTTTGTATGACTTATTAGAAATGTGTAGTTTATTTTTGAAATCCTTCTGGATATTTTCATCTTATAAATTATATATTTTGTCAACATGTGCGACAGAACTTTCAATATGACTGTTACCTTGCACAAATAATAGAAATAACATATTTTCGCCACACTGGTATGAAATGATCTGTTTTACATGCATCATACGGAGGCCGAAAACGCTCGTTTTCAGGCAAGGTCGCCAGCAACTCGCCGGGAAAATGCCTTTTTCGGCCCAAGGGCGGTAAAATAACCTTGAATGTAAGCTGACTGAAGGTCGTTGTCGATTTAAGGGTTGGTCGATAAATAGGTAGCATCCCAGTTTGATTGCATCAAATGTCAGCTGTTTCGCGAATCAATGTTGACTTATTGGTATTTTGATGTAAAGGTAGTCTCTCATCTGTTATTTTGATTAGTGAGATCCCTTGTCAAGAGAACTGAACGTTGAAAGTTTTCACATCAATCAGTAGTTGAACAATAAAGGAAAACTGCTTCAATAACTGATAATTCAACTTTGATAACATTAAAAATGTTTGTATTGATTAACTATTGAATAATGATGAACGTGAAATCCATGTTTGAACAAAATTATTGTTGTCAGACTTTATGCTACTTCGTCTAGTAGGTTAGCCAGCCCCATCTAGGGGTTGATAATGCAACAAGACCAAGCTTTTCTGTCAGCCAATATCTGTCGAAAATCAACAACTTTGAATTGATATTGTACAATTTAGGATGATCATACAAAAATTATCTTGGGCTTAAACGTTTCTGGACTAAGAAAATCGAATACACTGATAGTTATAAAGTAATATTCAGTCAGTAAATCAATAAACTATTGACGCAAAGTTTCAATAGCAAGCAGATGGTACCTACTCCAAATTCAGTATAGGCGAAGATAGCATAATAAGGTTACTGGTCTAGCTGTTCTTGGAACTGATTAACTAATTTTTTATTTTGTTTTCTTCACATTGATGTTGTGTGCCGAAAAATAAAGTTCGACACCATGGGTCAAAAAGGTAATATTCCGTCTCTCAATCTTTTCTAGTCCTCGGCCTATGGCCTTGGACTTGAAAACTGATTTCAGCTGGTAAACGCACATTTTTGGCCCTAGGTACAAAATATACTATTTCATTTGTAACGTCCAAAATAAATTGTATATCCTTGTAGTGTGCCAGTATTAGAGACTTCCACAAGAATATAATTTTATTTTTCTTATAATTTTAAAGTAAAGCTCCTCGGGGAGGAGCTTGGGTCCAAACACTCCGTGGATGGAGTATAGTTATGTTGATTTTCATTCATTGCATGCAATTAATAAGAAACTTGACAGCTGGTTAAGCATGAATAATTCTATAGCCTTACCTCCTTTGGGAGATTGGCTGTCGTTAGTAAAGACAGTCAGTCGTTTCCCATTTCTGGAGGAATAGAAATTGTTGCATTACACTCTAACTGATTAACTGCATGTTATTCAGAGGCATTCTGCATCTTCACTTGGTTGTGAAGACTGGCTTATGGTTGAGAGGATCGACGTGCTAACCACACGTTACCTCTATCCTGGTTGATGATTATTCGCCTGTTGTATTTTCTGTCCGGGCTGGGTGGGCATTCTGGCGGGGTGGGGATGGCTTCGGCTCGGTCGGTGTTGGTACGGGGGCTGTGGGTTCTTTCGAGAATTTATGGCTTTTGGGCCGGTATTGGCCGGGCTGGAGTCGTTTTCCCGTCTTGCCGGGGTGTCTTTTTTGCTTGGGCGGACTGTATATTTTGGTGAATATGAAACTGGCAACCAGCTGGTAGGCCTAGGCCCTTCATAGGGCTGTTGCGCCATTGACAAACAAACAAATTCTATAGTCTTATTTCTTCTATGTTCAGAAGTATAATGTATAGGCCTATAGTAATATTTTAGTATGGTCGTAGTTCCTTTTCCTTTCATATTATCCTTAAAATTCAATATTTCAAGAAACCTTACATATACATCAACACGCAATTTCAAGAGAAACATTCCTGTCAAATTTCATCAGAATTTATATCCGCACTTTGTTGTGAATGCGGAACAAACAAACAAACAAACATAGAGAGAAATGCAAAATCGTTGTCTTGAATCTAGACCTCACTTACATTCGGTATATTATTCATGCTGAACCAGCTGTCAAGTTTATTATTAATTGCATTCAATGATGCATGCAATTGATGAAACTTGGAACTCAACATAACTATTAAGTATTCCCTTCATGAATAATGCCCCATCCATGAGTGACTTTGTGAAGTCTACTGTTCACAGAACTACTAGTTCTATAGTGTGAATTTTCCCATTTTCAGAAGCATAAATGTGTATAGTAATATTTAAGCATGGAGGTAATTCCTCTTCCTTTCATATTATCCTTGAAATGCAATATTTCAAGAAACCTTGAATATACATCAACACGCAATTTCAAGAGGAGCATTCCTGTCAAATTTCATCAGAATCTATTGCCACGTTTTGATATAAATGCAGAACAAACAAACATAAATAAGAGAAATGCAAAATTGTTGTCTTGAATCTAGACCTCTCTTACTTTCAGTCAATAATAACAAGTTGTTCTGTGAACATTAGACCTCACAAAGTCACCCATGGATGGGGTATTATTCATGAAGGGAATGCGTCATAGACTTGACAGCTGAACTTTAAAACTTAGGGCTGTTTAAAATAATTGAAAAATAAATAAAAATCAAACACCCTTTTAAAAACTTTAAAATTATTGAAACACAGACATGTTTTGGCCCATTAGCCCATTATCAATGTGGATAAAAATAATAATGAAATAAGTGAACAAGATTGAAAATATAAGTCAAATAATATCATATGATTGCAATTGAAAGCATATGTTGTAACTCCTATTCACACCAAAATCTAGGTTTTTAAAATTTTTCAAAAATTGGATTATTATTAAAATTATTTTCATTTAATATTTTTTTTAAAACCTAGATTTTGGTGTGAATAAGAGTTACAACATATGCTTTCAATTGCAATCATATGATATTATTTGACTTATATTTTCAATCTTGTTTACTTATTTCATTATTATTTTTATCTACGGGTGCATCAAAAAGTTCCTGTTTCAGTTTTACAATCTAAATCAAAATGGCTACCATTTCAAAATGGAATTTCAGGACTGCATCAAAAAACTGTCATTACAATACAGTTGTCACTTTACAACACTGTTCCAGAATTCATTCCGTGTTCCATTTGACCATTTTGCAATGGGCTAATAAATAACAGCGGTCTAATCTTCTAACCTAAAAACTTTGACAAGTGATAATACTTCATCTTACCGGTATCTGTTCATCAATATTTCAGTTTACATATTTGAATAGTCTAAAGTTTAGATAGTTTAATATATCTTGAAGTTTATAGTATCTTAACTTCTATTATAAATTGCTTAATAACTTGTCTCAAAGAATGACATTGAGAATGAAATTCTTCCAACTCCAGAAGGCAAATTAGCTATATACAGTATGTAGAACGTTTTTATTGTTAACTTGGGCCTATATTTTAAAGATAATTATTAGTCTATTTCAGATGTAAGAACAACTAAATTGTAACATGAGTTATGAATAGAGGCCTACAGTAGGCTATAACTTACTAGGCTACTAGACTGTTTGTTTGAACTTACACTAAGTTCACACTAAGAGTGAATGTTTATTGAGAAAATTCTATGTTTCTTCATTAACTTCTTGTTTTAAATGATTAGTTACAAAACCAATGTTACTTGTCTAGTTGAAAACATTTTCTGTAAAATGCAGACAAGTTTGTTGAGCTCCAAGAATAACGGGAAATGATTTGAATAAGCTAAAAACTTCATTTGAGATTTAAGTTGAAAAACAAATGTAGCCTTTTTCATTCACCTCCTTGCCCAAATTTGAGTTAATTTTCAATTTTGCAGATTATTAATTCTATCTATTCATTGGTTTCAAGATTCTCTTTTAAATACTACATTTAGCATTTTCATGTACTGTAGATTTGAATTGATAACTGGATGTGAGTGAGTTTAAAATTCAATTTTTATTGCTCTAGCTTCAAGAAGAAGAGATGGAGTTGCGGTAAAGCTGCAGAATTCTGCCTGGTGGATCTCTGTTCGATCCCCAGTGCAGAATATTTTTTTTTAACAAGTTTTATACCTCAATCAATAATCTTTGCTATGCTTTGGAGCAATTGCTTTTCAAATTGTACATTAGGCAGTTGAATTTTGAAACAAAAATTTGTGAAATGAGTTGATTATTGAAAAGAAAAAAAAAAAATATTTTGCTTAATACTGCTACAAAATCTATGCATATATTATCTAAAAAAGTAATAATAGGAATTTAAACAATAACAGTAGAAAATCCTCAATATTATCATGATTGAGGTTCAAAAACCATTTAAAGATTTGTTTATTAAAAGAATGTCTATTGTTTATTTGTTTTAAATTGTCAGGCAAATGATTGTAAAATTTTGGACCTAGAAATATAAAGGTTTTCTGCAAAAAATTTGAATACAATCTAGGGCATCTTAAAATATTACTAGCTATACCTCTAGTGTAGTACAATTGATTCTCAAAGCTTTGTTGAGTATGGTCACCTGACATCAGAAAGAAAAGAGAAAGAACTTTGAAAATATAAATGTAGCAAAGTGGCAAGCAATAAAATGATTGAAAAATTGAAATGTTATTTTAAAAGATAATTATACATAATAAAATTGAAGCATTTCTTGTAACAATGAATTTTGACAAAAATTAAAACACTTTACTTTTTGGAACATTCTGGATAATAGTAAGCAGGTCACAGCAGGTGTTCCACTAACTACCAACTCCTATGCTATCTTGATACACACATTTACTTCTGTGAGTGATAAGACCTGAGGTAGCCTACTCACAAAAACAAATCTTGTAGATTGTTTCATTGAAAGTGTCTTATTTTTGGAACACTCTGTAGATAAAATAGTGTATGCAACGGTTGTATTCAGCCTTTAACACACTCGATGAGATATTTAGAGCACTCGCGTTTGCTTGCTGCTCGTACTCTAACTTACATCTCACTTGTGCGTTGAAGGCTCTCATTATACAACCGTTGCATTAACTACTATTATCCACATTGATAATGGGGTAATGTGCCGAAACATGTCTGTGTTTTAATAATTTTAAAGTTTTTAAAAGGGTGTTTGATTTTTATTCATTTTTCAACTTGACAGCTGGTTAAGCATGAATAATTGTATAGTCTGAATTCTCCTATGTTCAGAAGTATAAATTTATATAGTAATATTTTAGTATGGAGGTGATTCCTTTTTCTTTAATATTATCCTTAAAATGCAATATCCCAAAAAGCCTTAGCCTACATATTCATTGATGCGCAATTTCAAGAGAAACATTCCAACAAACAAACATTAAGAGAAATGCAAAATCGTTGTCTTGAATCTAGACCTCACTTACGTTCAGTCAATTATTCATGCTGAACCAGCTGTTGAGTTTATTATTAATTGAATTCAATGATGCATGCCCTGCATAGACCTCATGAAGTCACCCATGGTTGGACTCAGGGAATACTTCGTTATGTTGATATTCATTAATTGCATACAATTAATAAGTACCTCGACAGCTGGTTAATCATGAATAATTCTATAGTCTGATTTCTCCTATGTTCAGAAGTATAATGTATAGGCCTATAGTAATATTTTAGTATGGAGGTAATTCCTTTATTTCCTTTCATATTATCATTAGAATTCAACATTTCAAGAAACCTTCAAATATTCAAATTCAAATAAATTTATTTCCCAAATAATGATACAAAAAAGTTTGAAAAATACATACATAAAATATAATATAAGGAATCCCCCTACAAGACTATACGTCTGTGTGTAGGGGGGAGTTCATTTACAGCATTTGCTTATATTATGTAGAGTGATAAAGACAGGAAATCATAATTGGTTATGTAATTGAAAGAGAAAAATAAAACTAATTATAAAAGTAATTGAAAACTATATCAGTTGAGAGTAATCAGGAACCACGGCGCGCGGGCCCCCAGCCAGCCCCAGACATACAAACTTTACAAAAAGAAGAGGGGGGGAATAATAAAGGACAATAGGAAGGAGAAAAAAACTAATCACCGGTATGACAATGAATAGTGATAAGAGATTGTTCACACATTCATTCATTCGTAAATCTCGAAACTGGGGAAAAAACAACAACAATAAATTGGATGATATTGTGTATTCATACCAGGCTATACAAACTAGTAAGTGATTGGGTCGATCATTGTGTCTCTCCACAGTATCTCCTAAGAGTTCTGTTTTATATTTTTTGATATGAATTAACAAAGATTTAATAAAAAGCTGTCTTATATTGAGTACTAGAAATACAATAAATAAAAGGATTGTCGGGTGTCTATGGTCTTTTTTCAAAATTGTTTTGATTATGGATCTTTGAGTAACTGCTAGAGGTTCAATGATAGTGGAGGAAGCTCCTCCCCAAGCTAGAATTCCATATTGTATTATGGATTGTACATAGGCAAAGTATACTCTTTTGCACTGCCCTATGCTTAACACATGGCTCAGCTCTGAAAATGCATGCAGCAACTTCCTGAGCCTATTCTTAACACACTGAATGTGTAGCTCCCAGCTCATCCTGCTATCCAGAATAACAACCAGGTATTTGTATTGATTGACTCTCTCAATCATGCCACAATTACATTCATTAGACCTCAGATCATCACAAGAGTGCATTTTCAGAATACACGGGCCTGGATCAATGCTATTCCATGTAACTATTGGCATAAAGTTGTTTTTCATCACATTAACTGTCAAACAGTTGTGGTCAAATCATTTTTTTATTTTTGTCAAGTCAACCGAAGCACTCCCATAGGCCTCCCCCCAAGTGCTTCCTGAAGACACTACTGCTGTATCATCAGCAAATAGGAATAATTCACCATCCAGGTCCAATTTTGACAGATTGTTGATGTAGATCAAGAAAAGCAATGGACCACTTTAAGAGTGCTTCCTTGAACTAGGTACTCCATACTCAACAGTCTCTTTATTACTTTCTATACCATTGATACAGACGTACTGTAATCTATTATCAAAGTAGCTTTTGAACCAGAGCAGTGTTTCATTTCTTATCACTAATAATTCAAGCTTTCTTATCAGAATGTCCCTATCTACTGAATCGAAAGCTTTTGCTAGGTCTAAGAAAGTTATCAGTACTTTTTTCTTACTTTTGATTCTTTTGGAAATGAGTTCACTTAAGTTGAAGAGGGCATCAGAGGTGTTTTTACATCTTTGAAAGCCATACTGACGGTTGGAGATCAAATTATTTCTGTTTAAATATTCAGCTAGTTGAAGTTTTACACATATCTCAATTATTTTGGACAAGGTAGCTAATAAAGAAATAGGTCTGTAGTTAGAAAATGTGTTTTTTGGACCTGTTTTATGGATGGGAATGACCCTTGCCGTTTTGAAAGCACAAGGGGAGCGGCCCACGGAAATGCTCAGGTTGACTATATGTCTAATTGGAATGATTAGCTTTTCGATGTTTTGCTGAATTACTCAAGTAGGAATTTCATTGCAACCTGGAGCAGACCGTCCTTTCAAGCCCAGGACCACATTAACAAGTTCCCTCTCAGAAACCAGTTGCAGTTCAAAGACAGTGTTTGTCACATACTCCTCATCCTGCACATCTGGCGCACCCCAAGCTACTATGGAATTAGCCAGATTTGTCCCCACATCAGAAAAGAAGTAATTAAAATTATCAGCAATTTCTTTAGTTTTATTAGAATCAATGATTCCACCAGGCTGCAAGAATGCACCAATTGGAAAAGGTTTTTTGGTTTCAGAATGCCCTGAGATTTCATTAAATGACAGTCCAAAATTTCTTAGGATTAGTGGACACTTCCTCAACTTTGTTTTTATAGTAATTATATTTAGCCTGTTTTATTGCAGAATGTAAGGTATTTCTGTATTGAATGAATTCATTTTTAAAGCATAGTTGAAGGGTCGTCTATTGAGTTTTTTTTCTCAGCTTATCACAGTGCCTTATAGAATTAACAAGGTCTGCACTGATCCATGGCTTGAGTTGAGTATTTTTTGAAGAAATTTTTACTTTGTCTGAATTTGATGTAATTATATGTTGAAGTGATTCTGTAAGTGAATTAGTTGCTAGGTTGACATCATTTTGACTGATAACTGTATCCCAGTTAAAGGATGATATTGCGGACTTTACTCTACTCCAGTTGGTTCTAATGATGAATTTTTTTGTGTTAAGCGGTTAAAGAGTTTTTAGAGAGATGAAATTCAGGCATATTGCATAGTGATCTGTGACGGTGGACTGCAGGATAACAGAGGACGCCCTGAAAAAACGCGGGAGTTTGGCAAAGAAATGATCTATACAGGTTCCACTGTCCGGCCGCGTCACCCTGTCAATGCATGCAACGAACCCAGCGTCATTCAATATGTCTAGGTAGCGTTCCTCAAGAGAGCCAAGAGCAACATTCAGCGTGTTGCAGTTGAAATCACCAGTGAGAATGCGAACGACACCAGGCAATTGCTCATTGCAAAATATGCTCAAGGCATCAATGAACGCTGAGAGGCTGGTACTCGGGCTGTGGTAGACCGCAATCAGTTCGCAAGCCACCCCCACCCAGTTGAAGGCCAGGTTGAGACAGGTAGCAAGACCGCCCAAACGCAGCTCGCTGCAAGTGACCAAGAGCTCCTCATCAACATAAATAATCAACCCATCACTCTGGTTTAAACTATTAAATTATGTAGCTTAAACTACAATTGTATGATCTACTTGATACTTACTTACTTACTTGATACTTGTTGTTATCCCACTGGAAACGCTGTCGCGTCGTGGTCGTCTCTCTGCAGAAGAAACTCTTCTACAGAGTAATATGCTCTGGCCACCAGGTAGCTCTTGAAGGCTTTCTTGAATTTGTCCTCTCTCTCTATGGTTTGTATGTTAGCAGGCACTTTGTTGTATATCAATGCGCTGAGGAATTTAGGTCCCTTCCTGGCCAATGTGGACAATACCTGCTCCACATGAATCATGTTCACTTGACGTGTGTTGTGCTGATGGATAGCCTCATTTCTTATAAACAATTCCGGCTTCCTCTTCACCATCATTGCCAATTCCAGGATGAACGTTGCTGGCAGAGTCAAAATGTGTAGTTGTTGGAACACTGGTTTGCAATGTGCTAAGTATGGTCGTAGATATAATATTCTGTATAGTTAGTCTATGGTACGGTGCTCTACAAATTGTTCAAACAATACGTTTTTGCAACAAAAAAATTCTTTTTGCTAATGAGCTTCCACCCCCACATTGTTATTCCATAACTCATTATGCTACTAAAACACCCATAGTAGACCTTCATTAGAATGTTGTCATCTACAATTGGCAATAGTCTACAAATCATGTAGCATATTGATGTCAATTTTGTCGAAACATTTTCTATGTGTTGATTCCATCAAAGGTTGCTATTCAAGGTGATTACAAGGCGGTATTTCGTAGATTTATTAACTGTGATACTACATCTGTCCATTTTGAGCAGTGGTGAGTGGTCCGGTTTTTTTTATTGTAGAACTTTACTATATTTGTTTTACCTCTGTTTAGTTATTATAATAACTGTTTATTTGTGCACCATTCTTGCATTTGCTGTAACCCTCTTTGCGTTCTGCTTCTTAGCTCTTCGTCATTTTGATCTTGAATTAGATGGCTCACATCATCAGCAAACATCCATATTTTTCCTTCTGTAATGGATTCAGGCAAGTCGTTTACATAGAGGAGAAAAAGAACCGGCCCCAGGTTTGATCATTGAGGGACTCCTGCATTAGAAACATCCAAAATTTTCGAACAGTAGGTAGTGTTTATTGGTTAAGCCATCCACACCAGTATGTCTCATACAAACCACCTGTTTTCTGTTTGAGAGATAAGTTGCAATCCATTTCAATGCCATACCCTCTATGCCAAGAGACAATAGTTTTCTTATCAACTTTTTATGAGGGATAAGATCAAAAGCCTTTGTCATATCGTAGAATATACACATTGATTCTCCCTTTGAATTTAAATTCTCATATATGTTGATCAACAGTTCAAAGATTGCATCTGCTGTTGACCGACCTTTTCTAAATCCAAACTGCTGAGCAGTAAAAATATTATTTCTCTCAATAAAGATGGAAAGACGTTTCAGAAATATAATTTCAAAAATATATGAAAATACACTTTGAACTGCAACAGGTCTGTAGTTTCTAATACTTATTCTTTGTTTCACTATTTTTATAAAAATAGTGAAACAAAGAATCCCTATAGGGATTGGTATTACTTTTGATATCTTTATTTGCTTTGGAAATATGCCAGTCTCAAAGGATTTATTTATTATCACAGTCAGAGGTTTGTCAATAATATGTTTACAATGCCTCAGCAAACTGCAGGGTATCTCATCCATTCCAGCACCCGTTCTCGCACCAACCACATCAATAACCTCCCCCACCTCGCTCTCCGTTGCAGGCCACAACACCATCTTCTCTCCGTCACCACAACACATCCCATCCTCCTAGTCATCCTCCACTCTCAATCAGTTCTTAATCTCCTCTATAAAATACTCATTGAACATATTTGCTATATCACGAGGGTTTGTGATAGATCGTAATTTACTGTCAGCTGTACATTACAATTATTCAAGTCATCATCACAGGTTAAATCTATCAAACTATCTGCCAGGCTTCCTTATGTATGTTTTTTGAATTTTCAATTCTTGATTTGAAATCTTTCTTTGCTAGTTTAATCAGTTGATCATGCATTGTTTTGGCTCTATTGTATTCCAACTTGAGTTCATTTTGATTACTCAATACATTTCTGCTTCGCCAATAAAGATCTTTCAAGTTATCTTTTGATTGTTTTATTTCGTTCGAATTCCACTTAACCTGAGACCTGTCTTTAATGTTAAAATTAATTTTAGGAAAACAGTCATTGAAAGCGCATAAAAAAGTTGTATAAAAGCTTCCAAATAGTTCTTCAACACTTTTGGAGTCATCATCCATAGGCCACTTTTGAAGCCCCATCATACGCTGAAATAATTCAAGATTTGGAGGGTTTACTTTCCTTCTTTCAACTCTTCTCTTCACGTCATTATCCAACTCCATCATTAAGCTAAATACAAGTATACTATGATCTGACAATAGCGGTGGTAATATATTTGTTTTGTATTTATAGATTTGAAAATCAGTGATGAAATAGTCAAGTTGACTTTTTCTCTAGTAGAGTATTTAGCAGCAATATGCAATCCATACGAGTCTAAAACATCATATAAGTATTCTCTTTGCCAACTCTCCGTATAGTTATCCACATTCAAGTCACCACACAGAACAATTGGAAAACCGTAACTGTTTCTCATCATACTTATCAACTCATCCACTCCAAAAATTCCAGGTAAGCATTTGCATTAGGTGGCCTGTAGACATTTAAAATCAGAAAAGTTTTTTTCTTGCTACTGACAATGGCAAAAAAATTGTTGTAATAAATTGTTAATTCTAAACGATTGATATCCTGTGATTTTAATTGGGTCACTATTATCATTTAGCCATGCTTCCGTTAGAACTATGCAGTTAAATCTGTACCCTAATCCCTGTAAAACTGTTAGAAAATCATCAAAATTTCTCCTATAGCAACGTATGTTCTGGTGAATGACTGAGAAACCAGACACACCGCGGTTTCCTGAAACTTCAGTATTATCGAACTTACTGCTAAAATTAATCATGTCTGCGCACTCAGTGCATTAATGGAAGATCTAAATCGTTAAGCGTATCTCTCATCATATTCCAGTAGTTACATAAAACAAAATTGTCGGCCTCCTGGCATGCTAAGAACAATAATAATATAAGTAAACAAAAGTATCCCTCTCTGTTTTTTTTATCAATACATAAGTTTTTTAATTTTACTCTACTACTCATTACTTGCAAGTTATTAATTGGTATGTATTAGTATTGGTATTAATTTGTATGTATGAGAAATTGCCTTGATTAGATTCTCCAACATATCGGTAGTATTTTTTTCAAATTTATTGATTGATTTTTCACTAGAAAGTAAAAAACGAAACAGAGATATACACTGGTTTGGAATAAATATAAAGTTCAAACAATCTTGCATTCTCTATGAATAATATGTATGATAACGAGAGTCTTAAAATAGTTACCTTGTATTAAATTCACACTATAAATTTCGCTGTAAGAAACTAAAGCTAAGTTGACCCAAGGAATAATAGCTCATCAAGCATTCTTGTATCAATTTTGAAAAAAAATGCAATATAATAAAGAGAGCAAATATTATTTCATGTAATAAATTCGCACTATGGATCTCCAAGTGAAAATCTGAAATAACTTAATAAGCTATGGAAAATATTTCATGTAGCTAGTAGAGAGAAAAAACGAAAACAAAGTTCTCAGTTTATAATTAAAAAAAAAAAAGAAAATAAAGGTCAGCAATCTTGCATTATTTCTGAAAAGATATATCTATATATCTTTGTAAGAAGTGATCTATGAGCTTCTCACTAAAACACTAAATATAGTCAACTTGTTCATATAAAACAAACGGTTGAACGGTTGAAATTATTAAGTGATCACTTTGTAATTATTAGGAATGATAAATTTTAACTAATTCAGAATATCAATAAAATGAGTACCTAATTGATCTTTGCATCAATTAATACTCTTAATGCCACTCTTATTGCCACTGGATATTACAACAAATCATATAGGCTGTTTAAGTTTTTCTTGGTACATGGGCAGTGAGTACCTATAGAGAGTTCTCTCTGCATTCACTGTACATGGGTTACAATTCAATTGATCCAATCAATGACGTTATCTTATATGAAGGTATTTAAAGACCTATTAGTTTATGTGATTATTCAATTGATTGGTTTCTTCAAAAAGATGCACTATTATTTTTAATGAAATATTAATTACCAAGACTATATTTTTGTAGTTATAATTTAAATGGCCCATTCATCTCAATTTTTTTTCAAGTTTTGTTCCACTGTGACTAATTAATAGAATTGATTGTGTCTCCTTAGTGGTAAATTTATAGTAGGTATTGTATATATTATTGTATAATTATATTGACATTTTTTATATCATTAGCCTGACTACACATATTCAATTATGATGGAAGATCTCAGTTAAGAAAACAAGGAAAGCTGTTATAATTTTTGTAATAGAATCAAATTACATGGACTAGGCCATGCAGTAGGCCTATAGAGAAATGTAAGAAGTCAATTAAACTGTAGAAAGTGAATTTTAGAGAAAGTTTTATCAGTTACTCGCTTTATCTCTCACCCATTTATTTCTGTTCAACCGAATTTTTCTACTTGATTGACAATCTGTCTGATTAGGAATGAAAGATGAATAGCCTAAGTAGTCAGTCATGATATCAATGCCAGTTGTGTAACACAAGAGCAGTATGAACAGTGTTGGGGAGTAGCGCGCTACTTTTTTTTAGTAATGTAGTGTAACGACGCTACTTTTTAAAAATAGTATAGATATAGTAGCGCGCTACATTTCAAGAGTAGTATGTAGCGTGTAAATCACGCTACTTTTCACGCTACATTTGGTATACATCAACTCATTGTAATTGATAATACAATGATCGATAAATTGATGCCACATGCCGACCACGGCCACCAGTGGTCTGGTGGCCCATAATTATTTAATAATCATAATTCATAATAATCTAGAATATAGTTATTTGCAAAATATTCCATCAATTGTACCTCTAAAATGACACACTTTTCAATAATTTGAGAAACAGAAGCTAAGAGGGAAATAGGTCCGTAATTTTCAAGGAAGTTTTTTGTTTGTTCCTGATTTGTGAATTGGTATGATTACGTTATAATTGGTATGATATGAAAACGTTGAAATAGAATGATTTTTTAGGTCCATATTTCTCTATTACATTAAAAGGTGCATATAATTATAATTATTATACATTCTACAATAGTGTTTCCTTAATCTCAGGCTACTTTTATCACTGTTTTTTACTTTCCTTGCCCTACCTACTATCATAGGTAAGGAAAGTATTGCTTTCCAAAAAAAATTAAGGTACCCCAATTTTAGGTTTTCTATCCGTTTCAAGGTCCCCTGAGTCCAAAAAAGTGGTTTTAGGGTATTGGTCTGTGTGTGTGTATGTCTGTATACACTATATCTCGATCCCTAATTGACCGATTGACTTGAAATTTGGAGCTTAAGGTTCTTATACCATGGGGACCCGACACTAAGAAATTCAAGAAAATTCATCGAAAAATGGCGGAAAAAATGGCGAATAATATGCTAAAAATTGTGTTTTTCACGGGTTTCTCGAAAATGGCTCCAACGATTTTTTTGAAACTCATACCCGAAATAGCCCTTTATAAGCCCTATCGACTGCCATGAGTCTCGTTCCTGGCAAAATCGCAGAAGATCCGCAGCATTGTTGAAAAAATGGATTTTGCAATATTTCTATCTCGATTTTCTCAGAAAATTTTCAAACTATTTTCTTCAAATAGACACCCTATATAGTCATTAATAAGCTCAATCAACTGGCATATGTCCCCTTTGTGTAAGATTAGCAGGGGCGCCACCCCCGAGTGGGACTTGAAAAGTTAAGTCGTTTTTAGATAGGCAACCCGCACTACATGAATCTGTATATAGGCAACCCGCACTACATGGCTCGGTAAGGTGAGTTTGAGCAACGCGGGCAGCGTGCTTGCCGCTCATGTGCAAAAATTGTATCAATGCCATTCCGTCATAATCGCAATCAAAGCAATCCATATCAGGATTTAAAGGAGACAAAAATCACATTTGGAAAAAGTATTGGTGTTTCATAATAAATTTTTGGTAAAATAACAGAGTATGATCCTTTATCAATTCCACCTCTTTGATCCGATATATTGAAATAGGTACCAAAAATTCTACTTTCATTCAAAATCCAAGTCAATTTGGCTAAAATCTAGCCGAAGCGCCGACAGGCGCGAGTCATCACATGGGCTTGTGAAAATTTCAAATCGCACACACGATTAGCCAAAGCGCCGGTAGGCGCGAGGCGTCATCGGCGAATGCAAATTTCACTGTTATAGTCGTCCACAGATCATTGGAATGGTCAAGGACGAGCAATTCTTCCGATACCACCCTGCCTCTCCCTCCGGTGATGCCGCTTTGTACTTAGGGGTAGGTAATAAGAGAGTGAGTGTGAGAGAGGAGTGATGTTTTGTTTGGGTGAAGGTGGACTACAGTGGTAACAGGGCTAAGCAATCCTGTGACCTTGGTAATACCAATGATCTGTGATCGACTATAGTATGAGAAGATGAGCAAGTAATAGCGTAATGAAATTTGCACTTGCTGATGACTAAGTATGGATAATGGATAGCCTACTCGTATTAGGCTAAGCAAATGTTAATGGCAAGGAAAGTTGTGTGAGTGTACAACACCAGATTTTTATTTTAAATAATAATTATCAAAGTACCCTTTTTGAATTATTTTTTCAATGCAGAAAAAAATAATTCGAAAAGGGTACTTTGATAATAATTATTTTAAATAGAAAACAATTCTACAATAGTATGGTCTATGTTCACATTGATATTATACAGGGTGTTTCAGAAGTAGTGTCGAGCATTTTAGGGTAGGACCTATTGTTCCTTGGTAGAAAACATACCTAAATCTCATTTTAAAAATGTCTGAAAGTCCTCAATTACTCACACAGCCGCCATTTTTGTTTTCTCATTTTCATCTAATCATTCAATTTTATAATTCTGTAGCAGCCTTGAGAGGGTACTATAGTGGTCAATTACTATGTAAAATCAACCGAGAAATCCAATAAAACCAGTTAGAAGTTCGTAACTTTGATGGTTATTGAGATAATTAGAAAAATATGCTGAAACATTGCATTTTACAATTTTAAAGGGATAGAAATAGGGTATTTAATTGTTGACTAGGATTTTCGGTTATTTTTTACCTTGTAGAAAATTCAATTCTGAATGAAAAATAATCAGTAACATTTTCGTCTAAAACGCACCCAAACCTCACAAATCAGGATTTAAAGAAGACAAAACAGACAAAAAGAGCAGGTATGAAAAGATTGCTGTTTTGACTTCTTTAAATCCTGATTTGTGAGATTTGGGTGAGTTTAGACAAAAATGTTACTTCACATTTTTCCTCCAGAATTGAATTTCCTACAATATAATATAATCGAAAATACTAGTCAACAATCAAATATCCTATTTCTATCCCTTTAAAGTTGTAAAATGTAGTTTTTCAGCTAATTTTTCCAATTATCTCAATAACCATCAAAGTTACGAACCGAACTTCTAACTGGTTTTATTGGATTTCTCGGCTTCGTCTCGGCCAGTGTTGGTTTGGAGACTGTGAGTTCTGATTGAGAATTTATGGCTTTTGGGCCGGTATTGGCTGGGATGGAGCCGTTTTCCCGTTGTGTCTTCTTGGCTTGGACGGGTTGTATAGTAGAGTGAGTCTGGCAACCAGCTGGTAGGTCCTTCATGGGATGTTGAGCCAGGCATACATACATACACGAAAAAAACATTCTATCATTTTTTTTTTGCTACTTTTTTTGTAGTTGTAGCTAGCTACTTTTTTAAAAAAGTAATTGTAGTGTAGTTTAGCTACTTTTTGAATAAAGTAGTTGTAGTTGTAGCTAACTACTTTTAAAATGTAGTTTACCCAACACTGAGTATGAAAGAAAGCTTTTAGGACTGTATACATATTTTGAACTAATCACTTGGGAAAAAGAAAAATTCTGTGAATGATAAGCTTCATGTTCAAAAATTACAATGTAAAACAAAAATGGGAATCAAAGATATGGTGGATATATTATTGAATCGTTTACATATACATTGACACGCAATTTCAAGAGGAATATTCCTGTCAAATTTCATCAGATTGTATTGCCGCGTTTTGTCGTGAATGCAAACAAGCAAAAAAATAGTGCAAAATTTTTGTCTTGAATTTAGACCTCACGTTTGGTCAAAAATGAATCAGCTGCCTTGCTAGGAGACTAGCAGTTGATAAGTTGAAGAAGCTACATGAACACAGACTCAAGTGCTTATGGAATAAATAATAGACAATAACAATAGGTAATTTTAGAAAAAATTGGTATAATAATTACACACAAAATATTCAAGTTATAACAAAACGGTAGTGACTATACTACCTGTAGCCCTTAGACCCACAGAACAAAATATTTCATAATATTATATGGGAATAAAAAATTGATTTAACGGGGACACATTGCATGTCTTCCACCGTCTACAGGCAAATTAGCTCCAGTTATAAAACTGGCTTCATCACTAGCCAAGAATGCTATAGTTTTGGCAACTTCGTCAGGATTACCAGGACGACCAAGGGCATGAGTTTCTTTACTGCGTTCAAGAAACTTCTGATATGCTTCTTCACCAAGACCTCCACGTTTTTGTAACTCGGTAACTATTACTCCTGGGTTTACACTATTTACTCGGACTTTCTTTGAACTGAGTTCCAAGGCAACACATCGAGTAAATTGGTCAATTGAGGCTTTGGACATATTGTATGCCAGGACACCCGGGAATGAACGAAGTCCGTTAACGCTTGATACATTCACAATGCTGCCACATGTTTTTATCAGATGAGGCACAGCCAGCATTGTCAAGTAATAAACAGATCGAACATTTGTGTTGAAAATGCGATCGAATTGCTCTAAAGATGTATTCTCTATAGAGCCGGTCTCTAGTATACCAGCATTGTTCACAAGCACATCCAGTTTACAAAATTGTCGAATCGTTGATTCCACAATATTTTTTGAGTCACTTTCATTGTTTAGTTCAGCGATGATAGTAAGTGGTTTACACTCTCCAACTTTTTCACACTCATAAGCTACCTTTTCGAGATTGTCTTTATTTCTTCCGCAAAGAGAAAGTTTAGCACCCAGCTTGGCGAAGTGAATCGCTGTTGCAGAGCCTATTCCGGAGCTAGCACCCGTTATAATAATCACTTTTCCAATAAAACTCATAATTGAATTATCACTCAAATTAACTTTGAAATCAGTTAGTTCAATAAAGCTACAACCCTACTCCTACAACCCCGAAGTTAATGTTAATATTATTTTGTTATCCAGTTATGAAGATATGAATCATGAACATCAACATGAAGTATGGGTTAGTAGTATTCTGGTAGACCTTTCTCTAGTACGACCTACATAAAAAAAGGGTGGCTACCAATAGCCTAGACAAAATGTAGCCAAGACACGGACTAGCAATTCATCGACCATGCTTCGAATAGGAAAATAACCTACAAACTTTAGAATATTCCTCATGGTAGAGAAGAAGTAGAGATATTACCCAGTAGAATTGAATGAAATATGATCAAATGATATATTTTATGATTAACCACGAATAAAAATATAAAAATGAATTATTCTAGTTGATAATATTTGATTTTATTGTAGATTTTGAGATACATATTTTTTCATACATAATATCACATTCTATATTCATCAGTTTATCACTTATATCTAATTCAAATCATTTTTGAAAGTTTATTTCTAATTTTAACGTGTAGAGAAACTAATTTAATCTAATGTTATTGATTTTTAGAATATTATGCTCAAATTGACTTCTGATGGACGATGATTATTTAAAAGGCCATGATGAGAAAGGGGCCGTTCAACAAACGGCAAATTCAAAAGTTGTTTGTCAATATGGAATTGAATTTAAATTTATGATTTTCGTCCTTCTGGAAATATCATCCGTTATAAGTCGATACAATATAATTAATTCAATTTAGGTAGGTCTACAGCTTAACTTTGAAGGATTTTCATGGTAGCTTAACGGATTTTCACGTTAATGAGCAACTATTTATACCCTCAGATTCTGATTTAGCCTCATCCTACTTATCTGTTTGGAGCAAAATCAATAGTCTATTAAGTTATTCAATAGACTTATAGTTCTGTAATGTTCTTTAAACCCTGCCTGGATTTCATTTTTATATGGCGCTTTTCCAGTCTAGGTCACAGTTTTCAATAAATTAATGTTGAATGTTGCTGCAATACAGCAACAATTGAATAGGCTACCGGAAGGCCTATGTACCTACGTATATTAAATAATTAATACATAATAAATAATTGGATTTATACTACTGCTAATAGTTCTTTTTTTATTAAAAATTTCATAACTTTTTATTTATTCACTTACGTTTTATGTCAAAAAGAACTCATAGAAGGGCATTATTTATACGGTTGTAGGCTTCTCTGTCAAGATTTAAAGACTTTAATAGTAACTTAGGCTAATATTCAATACAAGGCCTAGTCTACTGATGAAAGTACTATCACAATCAAAAATATGTTTGGCTATATAGCTGAATTTGAATGGTTTCTACATATCAAACAATGTATGGTAGGTGTAGTTTGACCAAGCAAAGAAGAGCCTCTGGCAAGATGGAAAAATGACTACAGCTTGGTCAATATTTGTTGAAGAATAATAAATGTGTCTTAATAGTAGATCAAATCGTTCCCCACAATTTGAGATCAAATTGATCATTTTAAAATCAATATTGACCAAGCTGGAGTCATTTTCCCATCATTCAAGAGGCTCTTCTTTGCTTGGTCAGACTATACCTAATATGTGTCAAAAACACTGAATCAGCTAGGTATATAATTGGGAGTTCAACATAATTCATTGTAATACAATTATGTTAATTAAATTTATTATTCTTACTGTTAATAGGCTATCACATTGTATGCAAGATTTAAGCTTTTTCTAAGACATAACTATAAATGTATGTCTCAACAGCCCATGGAGGGCCTACCAGCTGGTTGCCAGTTTCAAATTCACTCTACTATACAGCCCGTCCAAGCCAAGAAGACACCCCAGCACGACGGGAAGACGGCCCCAGCCCGGCCAATACCGGCTCAAAAGCCAAAAATTCTCAATCAGAACTCACAGTCCCCAAACCAACACTGGCCGAGCCAAACCCCGCCAGAATTTCCCCCGGCCGGACAGGCCATACAGCAAACAAATAATCATCAACCAGCAGGATAGAGGTAACATGTGGTTAGGAAGGTGATCCTCACAACCATAAGCCAGTCTCCGCAACCAATTGGCGGCGCAGAACACCTCTGAATAACATGCAGTTAATCAGTTGGAGTGTAATGCAACAATTACTATTCCTCCAGATATGGGAAATGACTGACTGTCTTTACTAACAACAGCCAATTTCCCAATGGAGGGTAACTATAAATAGCCTATAATAAGTCATAACCATCTATCAATTCTCAGACCTTAATGTAACTATCAATTGTATGAAAAATGGCGGAAGTAATTGCCCTATTCCAAATTCATGATTTCATTGCGTTTTGGTTATGTTGGCAAAAAAAATCATATGTTTTATTATAAAAATAATTTCTGGTACATTTCATAGGTAGGCCTACTGAATGTTTACAAAGTTGACAATGGATTACACTTGCGTTTTGTCTTGTTATGTTAAAATAATGTTGCATAATTTCTTGAAAATGTAATAGTTTATTATAAATGGGTCGTCTGTGTTGTGTTGTGTTTGTGATTGTGAATATCCAACTATGATAATTAAAATCATATTTCTATTTTCACGCTACCTTATAACAAACTCTCAATGGACATATTGGTTAGAAAGGTTTTCATTGAAATTTTGAAGTGAAAGGCAGTTCAATAGTTTGTATTAATAATTTTGAAGACCGCTTTATTATTGAGGAAGACGTTTTTCTTGTCATAGATGATGAACTAATTGGAGTAAAAAGAGAAAACCCAAAATTAAGAAGTGATGCATTTCCCTTAATTTTTTTCAACCAGCCGAAATACCAAAGAAAAGAAGGACCCCTAATCTGTGCATGTTCTGTTAAAAATGTGTTCACAAAGAGATAAGGATAATTCCATAAATTAGTGCAACAATGTCACTATCTCTGATTTTCAAATAGCATTGCCATAAGGAATTTGGATTTGTTTTTATTTATATTGTTGAAATAGACAATGTGCTTTTTATAAAAGTGAAAGACAAAGTAAAAGTGACCTCAGTGATCTCCCTTGTGTAACAGTAAGCTGCAAAATATTAAATGATAAGGTTACAAACAGGGACTAATTTGTGACTGTACAAACCGGTAGGCCTAGGCCATACCAGTACCTCTGAGAGGGTGAGGTAGAGTGAATAATTTCAGTTTTTTATCCAAGATATGTGAAGTAATGGTGAAAAACACAACTCAAAAGCTTAAAGAACACTAAAAACACGTCTTGAGGAGTGAAAATTTAATTTTTTGGATGGATACTGGAGTGTACAGAATAAGACAATAAGATTTATCCAACTTGCCAACCGGAGGAAAAAATTAAATAAAAAAAGCAACTGGAAATATTAGTGGAAAGTTTCAGAAACAGTAAGATAGTTAAAATGAGCAGCAAGTGAATTGCAAACATGTTAGGAAAAAGTGATTGGAATTTGAGTGTCTTGTATTTATATTTTTCACATAGAATAATAGGCTAAGTCAGATTCTTGTTTGAAATTCATCATATTGTTATGATTTTTAATTTTGTATTGGATATTTATTATATTGTAATATCATTATGTTTAACAATAAAAAAATATGCTATTTCTGTCTTATTACTTCTGCAGAATAGCAAGTTGAACTATTTCTATTACACTTGGCTAGGCCCATATTGCCGCCATCTTGTTTTGTACATTAAGGTCTTAGAATTGATAGATGGTTATGAATAAGTGGACTAAGTATAACTTGACCCTCTGGCACCCGTGCCTATGAGATGGAGTAGACCACCTGTGGGCAGTATAGAGTGCTGCCCACATGGTATTGACTGTTTTCATCCATACAATGAATATTTATTGTAGTTTTTTTGATCAAAAATGGATATTTTACCCTGTTTGACAATAAAAATAGCACTTATAGAAATTGTTATTATAATATTTTGTTGATTTTGTCAATAATTTATTATATAGGTATACTGTACTTTTCAAAAATTTTTTAATCAAACTGGGTTTGAAACAATATGAGATTCTATTCTCATAACGGTTTTATTGAGAAATGACATGAAAACTGAATAAATGACATTTTTTATTGAGTAAATGAAAACTTGATAGTATACAAACTGTTTAAACATGTTTCAGAATCAAAGTCATTTTCACTATTTCACTTCAACATTATAAGTAGCCTAAATACCAGATTATCATGATTAAAATTCAAATGACAATCATCATCTTATAATTAATACAATAAAATACTGGTATGTTTTATTAAAGTCAACACAAATAGGCCTATTATTGTCCAATTATATTCAAGCATATTCAATTATATTCATTAATTCTTATATTAATTTCTTGTTGGATTTTGTTTCAAACAATCAACTTTGGCCTGATGAAAATTATTTCATTCTTGGAAATAATAATTAAATATTTTGGTACCAGAGTAAATAATGTCAGGTCTGCAAGAAGTTAACAAATTATTTTAAATATTTGAAAGACTAATATTACAATATTATTGGAAAAATTTAAAAAGCTTAAATAATTTTTATGAAAAATGTATAGGCCTAAATAAATAATTGGGTGAAACATGCTATTCTGAGTAAAAGATGAACAGCAAAAGTTGGTTGAATAAAATAATACTCATACATGTAGATATAATTTGAATATATAATGAAGAAATCTTCAGTGCTTTAATGTGAATAATATTAATTTTTGAAGTTTGATTAAATTTTTAGAAGAGTAAAATTTGTAAGTAAAGTTTTATAATAAATGTGAGTAATGATTTATGCGAATTTGAATTCTGGTACAAGCAAGATGGCGTCACCATGCTAATGCCTTTTTGATCTGTGCACTTTCAACATTTTTAAAGATAACTTATTTAAAAAAAGACAGTTTCAATTGTTTGCTATCTTTCATCAAGAAATTAAATGATAATTATAATTGTCAAAAAACAATAATTTGACCAAATTTTCCACTTTTAGAATGATGCTGAAAACTGTTAATGAACCGTGTACTGAAATATGGGAAAGATCTGCTATTATAAATATTAAAATATTTTAGATTATTCTAAATAGATTATTATACATTATCATGTATAATTACTCAAATTTTGACAATATTGTATGGGAATGGGAATATTTGTTTTTTTAGACCACTTTGCTTTAGACCAGTTTGAAAGCAACTGGACCAGCTAACAAACTTAGACCAGTTTGTTACACACCGTGAAAAATCATGATGCAGAGAGAAAAAATGATGAATTCATCTTAAAACTATAATAAAAGAGATTAATATCCCAATTGATAATTTTTACTCATTCCACCAATATATTAGAATATAAGCCAATATTCAAGAAACAATATTACTGCCTGAGAGATTAGGTTCGTTGTGTCGTGTCATTGCTGTGGCTTGTCCAGCCTATCGGTGGCCACCCTTTTTTTATGTAGGTCCTACAGAAGAAAGGTCTACCAGGATCCTCCCTCCCGAAGTATGTGTATGTATGAACCTATGAACTATGAACATTCTTACCTTCCAGAAGCAGTGTTGCGGCGACCAGTCGCAGTGGATTCTAACCTCAAATATTTTGGAGACTTGGAGAAGATGTAGTAAGTTATAATTGAGATGACCAGGAGGGAAATATTGATAATTATGAGGGATATTAATATCTAAGTGGATGGAATTTTGATTCAAATAGTACCAAAATGGAGTAATATTTATTTCTCACTAATAGATCTGGATATCATAAAGGCAGATCATTGCGACTGAGTCGTGCCAACGAAAATGGTTCAGCCGCAGCCGTATGCGTACATTGCGGCTGACAGTCGTTACGTTCCGCACCAACCAAATCGTACCTTAAAGGTACGATACGGCTGGTGCGTAACGTAACGACCGTCGGTCGTGGTCGATCAGGTTCAGCCAATCACAGCTCTTGTCTTGATTTGTATTTTCCTTTAGAATTAAAAAGAAGAGCTGTGATTGGCTACAGCTGATCGACCACGACCGACGGTCATTACGCTACGCGCCAGCCAAATCGTACCTTTACAGCTGTGTTTATAAAGCCAGCTCCATACATGCGCTATTCGGGAAACACCGAACACCTAGTCGCCGAATCACGACTAGTGTGGAGCGGAGTGTTCGCTATTTGGGAAATAGCGAACACGGATGTTTGTGTGTTCCGTCCATTGTCGGTCTTTTGGACACATCAAAGTGAACGAATGTTCCGCAAATAGCAAACTTTTTGCCCATCCACACATTCGACTTCATGTTCGGCTAATTTTGTTGTTTGCTGTTGCATGAAGATTGAGGTTGTGTCAATTGAGGAAAAGTTTCTTACATGTTAATTGAATACATAATTTTTTTAGACAAGATAAATATTAAATTACAGTCTGTTGATGATTTTTAAGTGATATAATCAATTTTGATACTATGAAATTGAATTAAATTCACTTCAAATATTATATTGAAAACTAGTAAATGTCCAGTCTGTTTCAGGTTACTGAATTATAATCTTGATTCTTTAAATGTTTTAAAAATTCCTACAAACATTAATATTCTATCATTGCCAAGATTAAAGTTATTTTATAATTAACATTATTGACTTTGAAAATGTCACCTATTCAGTTGACAATTTGCCATTCCCAGTACAAATACGTGCTCGGAAAACCATGCAAGTGTGGAGATGTGTGTTCGTAAAGCTAGGATTTGGTTGGTGCGGAACGTAACGACCGTCGGTCGTTGAGTAAAAAAATGGCGGACTGCTTCTGTGTTAAATCATAGGACTGATTTCGTTCATGCGTATCATCAACGACCACGACCAACAGCCGCATCCAATGACGACCGTACTCCTCCAGAAGCAGTGTTGCGACCAGTCGCAGTGGATTCTAACCTTTGATATTTTGGAGACTTGGAGAAGATGTAGTAAGTTATAATTGAGATGACCAGGAGGGAAATATTGGTAATTATGAGGGATATTGATATCAAAGTTAATGGAATTTCGATTCAAATAGTACCAAAATGGAGTAATTTTTATTTTCCACTAGTAGATCTGGATATCATGAAGGCAGATCATTGCGACTGGGTCGTGCCAACGAAAATGGTTCAGCCGCAGCCGTATGCGTACATTGCGGCTGACGGTCGTTACGTTCCGCACCAACCAAATCGTACTTTTAGTTGGGAAATAGCAAACAAAACTGTTCGTCAAACACCAAATGTTCGGTATTTCCCAAATACCGCATGTATGGAGGCGCCTTAAGCTAGGATTTGGTTGGTGCAAAACGTAACGACCGTCGGTCATTGCGTGAAAAAATGGCGGCCTGCTTCTGTGTTAAATCATAGGACCGATTTCGTTCATGCGTATCACCAACGACCACGACCAACAGCTGCATCCGATGACGACCGTACTCCTCCAGAATAGTGATGCGCGATAGCGAAGTGTTTCAGCTATCGAAATGTTCACTATCGTTAAGAAAAACTATCGAATGAAACACTTCGATAGTGAACCTCTCGAAAGGTCCTGATTGAATAGTTCTATACAAACCGAATAGAAACCGATACCGATAGGCTATCGTTGAGAAAAGCTTCAATGTTTGATTGTAAAATCTCTCTCTAAGCCAGCTTAGAATACTGCAACTGAGCATGCTCGTATTTTCAGAATTAAAATAAATTATACATATATTATTTTTATATTAATGAATATAAACATGATAAATCAATTATGAATAACATCCAGTACCCTTCAGAATAAGTTTATTTTTTCAGAACCAATTTTGAACTATTAATGTTTATTTTGAATGGAATCCAAAGAATAAACTCATTTTAAAAGGTACTGTGAATCACTATTGATTTATTATACATTAATAGCCCTTATAACAAATTGAACAATCGATACAAAGTAGTATCAGTATAAATTAGTTATAATAAAGAAATCAATTTAAAGTATTAAGAGGTTATGTCGCCAATGCCAACAATCAATTATTAGTTTCTTAAGTATTTCCAAAGCAAAGTGTTTCCAATGAAACAATTTCTTCAGCCATTTGATTGCTCCTTTCATTCTTTACCGTAGCGATTATCTATCGGAAGTGGACCATTCGAATGGCCAAAAACGAGAGGTTTACTATCGAAAAAGGGATCCGAAGTGTTTTTCGATAGTATTCATTCGTTTCAGCAACAATCGAAACAATCGCTAGGTGAAAACTATCGAAGTGTTCGATAGTAACACTTCACAATCGCCCATCACTACTCCAGAAGCAGTGTTCCGACCAGTCGTAGTGGATTCTAACCTCAAATATATTGGGAGACTTGGAGAAGATGTAGTAAGTTATAATTGAGATGACCAGGAGGGAAATATTTATAATTATGAGGGATATTAATATAAAAGTTAATGAAATTTTGATTCAAATAGTACAAAAATGGAGTAATTTTTATTTTTCACCAGTAGATCTGGATATCATGAGTGCAGATCATTGCGACTGGGTCGTGCCAAGGAAAATGGTTCAGCCGCAGCCGTATGCGTACATTGCGGCTGACGGTCGTTACGTTCCGCACCAACCAAATCGTACCTTAAACCTGCTAACCTCAAATACAGAAGGCGGTGGAATACAAATAGCTGTGAATATTTGAGGTTATTTCATCCATTTGTTGTTGAGGAGAGTGGCAGAGTGCAGTTTCCGTATTTTCACGTGCTATGTATGTGTTAACGTAATTCTTCAGTTATATTTATGATATAGTTTGTGATAATCATGGGAAATATAGAACTTAATAAGTTTGTATATTCTATAAATTATTGACTTTGGCAGGAGTGACTGAATTTATCTCATTTTGGTGCTACGGCGATCTCGAGAAGAGCAAAATGAATACCACCTGGAATGATATAACTCCTAAGCTTACTGCTGCTACTTTAAAAGCTGTAGAAAGTTTAGGTTTTTTGAAAATGACGCCTGTACAAGCTAGTTGTATTCCATTATTCTTGAAAAATAAGGATGTTGCTGCTGAAGCTGTCACAGGCAGTGGCAAAACTCTGGCGTTCCTCATCCCGTTATTGGAAATTATGAAGAGGAGAAGCGATCCTTGGAAAAAACATGAAATAGGAGGAATAATAATATCTCCCACTCGAGAGTTGGCATTGCAAACCAATGGTGTTCTTAATCACTTTCTCAGCCATAGTGAAGTGGATTTTGTGTCATTATTTACGGTTGGTGGTAACAGTGTAGTGAAAGATGTGGATAGTTTTAAGAAGAATGGAGCTAATATAATAATAGCTACGCCAGGAAGGCTTGAGGACCTATTGACGCATTCAGATATCAATTTGCCTTTAGCTGTTAAATCGTTGGAAGTTTTAGTTTTAGATGAAGCGGATAGACTATTAGATTTAGGTTTTGAAAAAACATTGAACACGATATTTCAGTATCTACCAAAACAACGACGAACTGGACTTTTTTCAGCTACTCAAACTAAAGAGGTAGAAATGTTGATTAGGGCTGGACTCAGGAATCCTGTTGCTGTTTCGGTGAAGCAAAAAAATGACTCAACTGCTTCTCTTTCAACGCCTTTGAATCTTCACAATTATTATTTTACAGTTGAACCTAACGACAAACTCAACGCTTTGGTAAATTTTATCAAAACAGAAGGCTTCAATAAAAAATATATTTTGTTTATGTCAACTTGCGCGTGTGTGGAATACTTTTCAATAATTATCAAAAACATTTTGAGTGGACTAAAACTATTCTTTATCCACGGTAAGATGAAAAATCTTAGGTATAAAGTGTTTGAAAGTTTTAAATCAGCAGAAGAGGGAATGATGATATGCACCGATGTAATGGCACGTGGAATTGACATACCAGACATTCATTGGGTCATACAATACGATCCACCATCATCTGCATCTCAGTTTGTCCACAGGTGTGGAAGAACTGCTCGCATTGGCAATGAAGGATCAGCTCTCTTATTCCTTTTGCCAAATGAAGAGGCTTATTTAAGTTTTATTCAACGAAATCAGAAGACAGAACTTTTGGGTTTGCCTGATAGTGAAAAATTGTTAAGCAAAGGGACCAAGACTCTAAAGGCCATCCAAAAGATACAGCTTCAAGATAGGGATGTATTTGATAAGGCAAACCGTGCGTTCGTTTCTTATATTCAGGCCTACGGAAAGCATGAGTGCAGTTTGATTCTTCGTGTGAAAGATCTACATTTTGGTAAACTTGCTTCTGGATTTGGTCTATTGAGACTCCCCAAAATGCCAGAATTGAAAAACAAAACCATTTCAGACTTCACTCCTCTTGATATAGACTTCAATTCAATCGCCTACAAGAATAAAGAAAGAGAGATGTCGCGCAAAGAAAAGTTGGAGCAGTACAAAAGCACTGGCTCATGGCCTGGGAAGTCAGTAAAACATCGCGCTGCTACTGTACCCTGGTCACAGAACAAACAAATGAAAGCAGAACAGCAGGAGAAACGCAATAAGAAGAAGGAATACAGGAAACGCAAAGCCGAAGAGGGGAAACAGAAAGCGAAGAAAAAGAAGAAAACTGTGTCTCAAGAGGATCTTGATGAACTCATGAAAGACGTTGCAATGATAAAAAAGTTCAAGAAGAAGAAAATCAGTGAGGAACAATTTAACGATGAGTTTGGTATCAATTAGGTGATGTATATATTTATTATAAAATAAATTCAACTTTTATTTCAAAACTATTATTTTAGAATTTTCTTGGTTCCAACATTTAAAATTATGTTGATTTTGAAGTACGTCCACATAAAACTGAGCAAAACAGAACTTTTATTTCAAAACTATTATTTTAGAATTCTTGGTTCTAACATTCATTAAAAATTAAAATTATTTTGATTTCAAAGTACGTCCACATAAAACTGAGCAAAACAGAACGTTCGGTCCGACTAAGTGGCACAGATTGAGCTTTAGGGTGCATTCATGTCGGAGCTTCGATCATCGATAGATAGATCTGCTTATATCAGCTGATCATGCGTTATATATACAATACAATATGTTTATACAATACTATGTAGTACAATAGTACAATACTAGTAGTGTAGTAGTACGTGTAGTACTACTAGTAGTATGTAGAAGTACAATACTATGTTTAGTGTTAAAACACTAATTCTATCTACAATATCATTCAATTTTATATGTAAGTCTAGGAGATCAACGGGTTTAAACTGCAATAACTGAAACCGTTCTAACCTCAATTCATAGCCGGAACAGTGCCACTTCACTTCACTAGATCGCTCAACTCACAAATCTTCTGATGTTGATGAATTTTTTTAATTTAGAAGTGTTTTAATAATTTACTATGCACTACATGCACTATTTTAATAATTTTTGAGTACATGTCTCGGCTTTGTAAGTGCATGCTTTGCTTGTGTGACTTTTTTGTCTTTTTTATATTTTTCTGACTTGTCTATTTGTGAGTCACCCACTGGGTGACCACATCATGGACAGAAACTTTAATAATAATAATACGATGGTCGAAGCTCCGACATAAACGCACCCTTAAAGAAAGTGAGACCAAGGTAAAGGCCTGGCAAATGCTGGGACGCACGTAACGCAATCACAGCTCTTTTCTTGTCATCAATAAGAGCTGTGATTGGCTAGTTCGCGTGGGCTGCTTCAAGTGCGTCCCAGCATACGCCAGGCCTAATTCCTGTATGCCATTGGAAAAATTAGGGTTCTGAAGTAATATTAGTGCTATGATGATTTCAAGTATGAAACTATGAGGAATTGAAGGTAGAAAATTAGCATTAAAGCTAAGGTGAGATTGACAAGAATGAGGTTTTCGTGGAAATGGCTTATGAAATAACTCAATTTAACATTGCTTGTAAATCTGCTCAATTTAACATGTGAATAATGGCTTAGTCACAGAGGCCAACTTGGTGTCTCACCAAGCCAATTAATAGCTGCTAGTGTAACAGCTAAAAGTAAATAAGAAGTGCGATACAGGCAGTGGCCTATCCCACTACTTATCACTTGTTTAGATAGCAGCTAATAAAGATGTATGGTGATACAAGCTTATTATACAGATCAAGATATGCGTTCAGCTCTTTCTTTAACTCTAATTACTACTCCTCTTGTAGGCCTAATACAGTGTAGCCTATAAAATTCAAAGATTCTGTATAATTAAGTATATTTTTCTGTTTCTCTTGGTCTATTCTGTGTTGTTCCATTTTGTGTGAACCTACAGCGCGAATAGAACAATATGACAAGAAACTTTAAAGTCAATATTTACATTCAAATTTGCACCAAAACCAGAGCTTGTTCCATGCTTGATAAGTCTTTTTTTTAGGGTGAAGCCCACATGAGCTCATATGCTTGTGCGTGGGTAATGAGATGGATGATAATGATGAGAGAAGACGACCAGTTTTTGAGTAGTCGGGACCGTCGGCTTATTGTCTCCTCCGAAAGACGGGGTGGCCGTATTTAATTACCGGTACACATTTCATCTTCATCACATGATTTCCAAGTTACCACAAAACAGTTTCCTAATTTATTAGAGTACCTACTTAGCAAAGTTATAGAATTTTTTTATAGTTTTGGATAGTGATGTGGGCCGGGTAAATACCCAGTGGGTAGGTAAATATAAATTGGGTATTTACCAAAAACTGGGTATTTATCATTTTTATCGAAATTGGAAAAGATTTAGTTGTCTTTTTGCATTCAAATGCCTTCAATGATAGTGAAATGATGATAAAATGCATTAAAAAATGTTTTATATAGTGTCAAATAGTATTAAACTTCCGAGCGTCATTGACATAAATACCCGGTTGAATCTTATTGAAAATGACAAGATACTTGTTTTGAACAATAATAATTTAACGTTCAAAGAGAGGGGAATTTGACCTGGTATCACTTTTCACTTGCAATCCATTTTCTAGAGAAAAATAATAATAATTATAACGAATTAACAGTAGAACCATGTTCACTATTTTTCTAATGTGGTGCTGGCATGATTTCATTGACTTGACATGACATGATAAATATTGACTTCATTGACGATTTCGTTAAGGAAGCATTACATTATGTCATTGATACAAGCAAATGTGTTGAGGTATTGGGCGGTTGGATGGTATTAGTGGACGGCCAACTGCCGAATGGCAAAATCATGCCCCATAAGAACAATGTAATTTTTATCAATCTTTTGGAGCAGATAGCGACGTAATTTATGGACAAAATTTCACGTTCTTCATGTAATTGGAAAGACATAAAACAGATTATTTACTCAGTTTTTTATTGAGATTTCTTTTATGTTACCGTATAGTCTGTCTAAGCAAAGAAGGCATTCCGGCAAGATGGGGAAATGACTTTAGCTCCAGAAATATTAGTTTAAAAGTTTTAAATTTGGTTTCAAATTGTACATCAGAATGATTCCTACAATTTGAGACCAAATTCATAATTTTTGAATCAATATTGGCCAAGCTGGAGTCATTTTTCCATCTTGCCAGAATTTCTTCTTTGCTTGGACAGTCTATCCTAGGTATTATTCAGGCTAAATATTTCCATTGAACAGAAATGACCTATTATATTAAGAAAATATTGAACGGAATTTTAACGTGAGGATATTATTCAGGAATCTTTTTCATGAAAAGCCTACATCCAGGACACCTGAAAAACATTTCTTATAATCTTAAACTACATATTGTACTTTATCCCAATCTATGCCAATGGCCTATATAAAGCCAATGAGAGGCCATCTCATTTTTGGAATGTTAATAAAATAACTTTCCCAATGCATTAATTTTATTTCATGTTAAATGTTTGAGTTTGATCCATTTTATGCACTTTCATCGGGCTTAAAAAATATCTCAATATTATAAGTTTCCATCTACAGAATTTTAATTCATGATTCAATTAAAATTACAGATTTATTACAATTTCAATCAGATACAATCATAAAGATATGCATAAAACTTCCCTAAGTTCTTCTTGACACAAAAAAATCCTCCAAAACTTTTTCTAAGAGTTGGTTTACTTTTGTTTTTAAATAGCCTACATACGCTTCACAAGATTTTCAAGTTTGTAACTATTGGTTTTAATTTTCTTCTAATTTATCATTTCCATTTAGTAGCCAAGTTCTCATAGTTTAAAGTAAAAATTTATGCATAAAACCCCTTCAGATTAGTTTGTCTAATCTTATTTACCCAGTTTCTCCCATGAAGAAACCTATTCATTCAAAACTTCAAGTTTAATACTTGAAAAAAAAATTATAAAGTCATTGAAAAATAGCAAATAACATTTCTTATAATATTATAACTTGACTATTACTATGCCAATATATCATCAATGCCAATAATAACATATTCAGGGCTTCAGGGGGTACAAACATCAATGATTCAATAAATACCCAATATACCCGGGTATTTATCAATTTTGGGTATTTACCCCGAGTTTTAAATACCCGGGTATTTTACATCCCTAGTTTTGGAAGTGATATTGTGGTAGTTAACTATGTAGAATAAAAATATTACATTCCGGTAGCCTATTGGCAAACCAGGATATCTAGATACAAGTCTGTCCAAGCAAGGAAGACCCTTTAGCAAGATGGGAAAATAACTCCAGCTTGGTTAATATTTGTTCAAGAACTATGAATGTGGTCTTGAGAGTAGATCAAATTGTTCCCTACAATTTGAGATCAAATTAATTATTTTTGAACTAATATTGACCGAGCTTGAGTCATTTTCCCATCTTGCCATAGGGTCTTCTTTGCTTGGACAAACTATATCAGTTTTGGCTTTAACACAATTATCAATCTCTGGTAAACTGATAGAAGTAAACAAGTGGTGAATTATTAAATTTTATCTGGTATAAATTCTGCTTATCTTTTACTTTACTAGGAATAGAAAATGGTTTAATGATCCAAAACGGTAGCTCGATTTTCAATATTTTGCAAAATAATAATTATATGTGTGTGCCATATTTCTTGAAAGTTTTTTTTTCAAGTGTAACTCAGTGTTATAGATAGAACTATTATTCAGTTAGTAAAAAATTTTTTTTCTTTAAAATAGCTTGCGCCAATAAACAAGGCGGTTGGCTCTGTCAGGTTGTCAGAGAGCTGTATGCGGGAATACATCGAAAAGAGAGTGATTCGCTCTCGAAGAGCTGAGCATTAATAACAGTCATTCGCCAACCGCCTCATGTTTTGGCGCCGTCTATTATGATATTCGTTCTGAAGGAAATATCGATAATCTTTTAAAAACTTACAGTACTTATAAAATAATTAATGAATGAAAAAAAAACTCTTTATAAGTGACTTGGGGTAAATGCGCACTGGTAAGACTCAGACCAGAGCTCTGGTCTAATGCAGTCAGATAAAACCTCAGACCAGACTCATAGAAATCCTAAAAAAACTGTCCCAGACTATGATAGAAATCCAAGTTTTCGAATAGTGTATATCAGTACCTTTTAAAAATAATTTTTTTTTTTACATGACATGTTCAAAAGGGAACTGAGATCTACATTATTTGAAAACTTTTATAAGTACCGTAGGCCTACAGTAAGAAAAAGGAAGCATGATAGAAATCATATAATATCATTATGCCTTTAACATAATTATATTGGAAGCATATTACAGCTATGCTCTTGGTTTGACTAGTGCGCATTACTTCATTATGATCTCCATCTGCTCACTTAGTGATTCCATGTTTCTCTGGCTGCAAGCTGATCTGGTGCTGGTCTGAGTCGTACCAGTGCGCGTTTACCCGGTGGAATTGAAATTATTTAAACACTAAAAAAGTGATATGATTTGTCAATGTTGGCTTGATTACTTAAATCATAGCTTCATTTATTATATCATAGTCAATACGATCAAGTTGTAGACCATAATACTTTAAAAAAATATGAGAATTCTTCCTCTTCCCAGATTGTATATCATAGAAGCTATATGCTTCATAGATATTAGGAATAAGAATAAATATAAATCTGGTGCCCTCTATCACAATTACAGAACTATAGACATCGTGAAGATTTGAGAGATGATACACATAGAACTACTTTGTATGAGAGGGAAGTAGAGAGTATAAGAGGGAATTAGACTGTATAACAAAATACCAGCTAGCTTGAGAGCAACAAGGTCGTGAATTTAGAGCCTTAATGAAAGAGGAATTATTGAATATTTGTGCATATTCAATTGAGGAATTTCAAACCCATTATGAGATACAAAATTAGTTTATTCTGTTATAGGTAACTTAATTGATTTTTAACTATTGCTGACTGATTATTTATTTATTGACAAATCCAAATACCCCTTTTATAGGTGGTCAATGGACGATGTATAAAAAAATAATTATTATTTATCAAGCTTTCTTTTGAAGGAAGCTTCAGGTATGCTTGAATTCATTATATAATATAATGCTATTACTATACTGTTCAAAAATTATAATAGGCTGATGAAAACTTAATTGTATTGGATGAGAAAATAGTCAACTAATATACGGTAATATATTATCTCAATTCCTCTTGTATCATCTGGGTAATCATTAATAATATCAATTATAGTATTAGATTATCCTCACATAGGAGTAATATTGGTCAATAAAGTACCTAGATTGGAATTTTTCATATAAGGGAGAAGTATAAGTTACCGGTAATGACAATGACACTAATGGACCTTCGGAAGTATGTAAGTAAACTTTGTTTCGACTTGGTGTTGATCTTTTGACTCTTCCGTTACAGCAATGACGTAATAAGGTTTTGAAACATTGTTATAAAATACTTTATTTTGTTTCTCAGTGTGATGGAGACCATCTGCACCAGGTCGAAAAGATCATACTACTAACAAAATAAAGTACCTAATGTGTTTTCGTCCGACCATTTGAGTGTTTTTTAAAACCTGATGATAGGCCTGGGAAAACCTGAATAGAGGCCTAGTTGAAAAAAGATGGACTTATCACGATAAATTAAATAATTATTCTGAGGTCAAATTGTGTGCTTTGAAGTAAGGCCTACCTTTCCTGGTCATTTCTTCATAACTTAACTCTTATTTGCATTTATAAGAGTTCATTGTTACACATTGGGTGGCTCGTTGCAGGGGTGCCTATCCCCCCCAACGTCTATGACGCCAATCCCCCCCAAATGAATTGAAGACCCCCCTTATTTTTGGGTCTTCCTGTTACAAGTGAGAATCGAATGTGGGACTATTGAATAACAAGTAGGCTGAATGTTGAGGCTGTACGCCTCACCAACTAGTCCAGGCGCGAACCCAGAAATAAATTTCGGAGGGGATATGAAATCAGGGTCGAACCCAGTCTCTTTGTGAGGGGGGGAATCGTTGTTGCTTGCATGGAATATCTACAATGTATTTGCCTTCTTTCAACAAACACAATAATTGTGTTATAACAAGAGCAATTGGTCTCTTGTAGTTGTTGTATTCACAACAAGGTACCTATTGTATTGGACAATATTATGGCGTTGAAGTTTTCTAAACTGTGCTGAATGATTTTTCCTGTCATTTTGAATCTAAACTGAATAATGTGATTGGATAATATTTTATATAGCGTAGGCATTAGGCCTATATTTTTTATTATACCTCAATTCCAAATGTTTATTGATAATTGTGTTGGAAACCAAAGGTTTTGTACCTGATTGTCTGAGTCTTCATCACATAAGTATATTGTATTTTCTTGAATAAATGAAATTAAATTGTTGAAATTATAGCAAATAACATAGAAAATCCTATCACAAAATGAAATCTACAAAACGCATTTATCTATTTTGATACAGTTCATTCAACATAATTATGACCAGGGTTAACAGTGAAATCTCTGTGAATGAATAGTAGGGCTTAATCATTCAAATGATTCCGACCTGTAGAACTTCTTATGTAAGATTTTACTCTCTGAAATCGTTGCACCAATATTCAACATTTTATATGGAAAAATATGCTTGTTACATTCATGAAATATTTGCGCTTGCCATGCTTAGTTGCATATTTAATTCATTCCCTTCTCTAAATTTTTTCAAAAAAGTACCCTGAAAAAGCATTTTTAGAAGTTTTAAATATTATTAGCAAAAAAATTGACAACTCCAACAAAATTTATTCTGTGAGGTGTAAGATGAGCCCCAATCTCGGGGGGATATATCCCCTCAATCCCCCCTGGGTTCGCCCCTGCCAACTACAACTTTATGAGTCCTAAATACGAAATATTGTAGCTTCAAGCACGTACCTTAATTTCCCAACTGGAACTGTTATCCATTACTATTATTATCGAAAATAATCGGTCCTCTAGGTTAAAATGAATCCCCCCCAAAAATTTGTATGACGACATTGGCGTCATGTCCCCCCCTTGTAGGCACCCCTGGCTCGTTGGAGGAGTGGTAAAGCGCCGGTCTGATAACCAGGTGGACCCTGGTTCAAGTCCCTAGCGGGGAAACAATTTTTGACCACAGCACAATCACATAAATACGGCCTCCCCGTCTTTCGGAGGAGACGATAAGCCGTCGGTCCCGACTACCTAAAAAGTAGTCGTCATCTATCATCCATTTCATTACCCACGCACAAGCCTATGAGCTCATGTGGGCTTCACCCTCATGAACAAACAAACAAACAAACATAGCAAAATACTAGTTCTAGTTGGCATATTATTTATAGAAAGTTCTGAGGTCGAATTAGGATTATTTTTCTGATCAAACTGACATCGGCCACAATGGAACACTATATAGATGTTGCGGATTGGGACTCAATATGGAAAACTGTTCAACTGTGGCCCAACCGCTCAACTGAAAATCCTAACCATATACAGTCAGTATGTCCTGTCTTCCTTGATCTATGTCAGGGACAACCAGCATAAGTTGGTGAGAAGAAACGAAATTCACAGCCACAACACTCGCCATGCTGCCAATCTGGAAGTTCCTCGCAGCCGGTTGACCAGCACGCAAAGGAGTTTGGAAAATACCGTATATATTATGAAAAATCGTGACTATAATCCTTTCGATAAGTATTACAGTGATTGGTGATAAAATGTGGAATATTTTAAATTGATTTTCGTAAATACTGCTTTGTAAGCAGCTTTCAAACCTGCGCGGTAATCGGTAATATATTGAATAAAATTCCATCGATATCACTATTGAATCGAACTCACACATGAGTTCTTCGACATATCGATAGGTAGGGATGATTCGATACTCCTTTAGTATCGATACTTGGTATTGGAACAGAGGTATCGATACTTGTGGTATCGATACTTGTGGTATCGATACTTGTGGTATCGAGTTCCTATTACCACATTGGCTCAGCAGATAGCGCCAGGCGTATTTTGGTTCCAACACCCCACCCCCCCCATTCCATTCAATATCAATCTTACTATTCATGGGGAGGGGGGTTTGATCTGATCTACGGGGTGCTGGTGCCAAACACAAAGAACAAAAAAAAATGAAAATTTTCTTCTCTGAGTGCAAAACTAAAAAAATACGCTCCGGCAGCTGGCGGTCGGAAAGAGTGCATTTCAAATGCAATTCTATGATGGCTCAAATCATATGACTTATAATGAGCTATTCAGGGTATGAATTCAAAGGCGCCGTTTTCGAAAAACACAATTTTTGGCATTGTGTTATTCGCCATTTTCTCTGCCATTTTTGATTGGATTTTTTTCGTTGATGGCTCAAATTGTAGGGAATAATAAGGATATTATACCCACCAATTTTCAAAACGATCACGTTATTGGTCGATTTGTAGTGATTTTTCAAAATTTTCATCCCCTAATTTCACCCCCTACCCTTGGACCAATTTGGCTGGTTAACGAACTTGACCGAGATATTAACACTAATGATTTTTGTGCAAAATTTGGTCGCTCTCCGACAAGCCCTTCGGGAGTTATCGTGTTAACAAGAAACTGTACATATATAAATATATATATATATATAATAATATATATAAATATATTATAAATATAGTTTCTTGTTAACATATATATATATATATATATATATATATATATATATATATATATATATATATATATAGAGATATATGAATTTGGGTCGCCGTCAAAGTGTCTCCCCGACAACCGTTCCCCTCTTGGTTTTGAGCACAGGCGTCAACCAGTACCCTGCTGAAAATATGCCAGTGCCGACAAAGTGTCTCCCCGACATCCGTTCCCCTGCTAGAACGAAGGATACTCGCTGTCGGGATCGTGCCCGACAACGATTCCCCTTGAGCGCTGCCGACAAAGTGCCTCCCCGACATCCATTCCCCTGGTCGAACGAAGGAGACTTGCTGTCGGGATCGTGCCCGACAACCATTCCCCTGGAGCGCTGCCGACAAAGTGTCTCCCCGACATCCGTTCCCCTATTGGGCATCAACACCAGCTTGTATAGTCTGTCCAAGCAAAGAAGACCCTCTGGCAAGATGAGAAAATGACTCCAGCTCGGTCAATATTTTTTCAACAAATATCGATTTGGTCTCAAATTGTAGATCAGAATGTTTCCTACGATCGACACCAAATCGATCATTTTTGAACCAATATTGACCGAACTGGAGTCATTTTCTAACCTTACCAGAGGGTCTTCTTTGCTTGGACAGACTATAGCAGGCGGGAAAGTAGTAGGGCTACAATCACACTGCTTAACACATTCTATGAATTTGATTATTAGAAGAAAAGCTTGTTAATGTTGTGATTGATACGACTGCAAACATTAAAAGAACGAGTATATTTCTCTTCCCAAATTCCTACACATGAATGAATGAAAGGATAATTTTCACCAGTAAAAAGGCAGGTGAGTTACAATCAAAACAATTTGATTTTAACTGTGAGAATCACGACAAGAGAAATGAATGAGACTTTAAAGCCTGTATGGAATGGCTATAAAGCCTAATTTGAAATATACTCTACCAAATTTGACCAAGAAATTCTGTCAACTTCATGTTTATATTTTCATCCTCTAATTTCGTGATTTTTTGATAGGCATATCCATGATTATGATTATGGTTAGTATCACACGATAGTATTTCTATTATCTTAGTGAATTATAATGAATCGTATCACACGATAGTATTTCTATTATCTTAGTGAATCACAAGAGATATGAATATGAAATCAATTATTCATCTCTCAGGGACTATAACCAAAGTATATGGAAAAAAAAGAAAACGCAAGAATTGAAATAGACTTAATAGGCTTTTTTGTAACATACTCCTCTGCATCAGATAGAACGTAAAAAACTGCGTTGAGCACCGTTCCAAAACATTTCACGGGATTTGTCCAACGAAAGTTTAAAGGGAATATCTTTTTTTCACAGAAAATCCCCCAATATAGTAAAGATTTTCAACTTTTTTGTTTACGCAAAGTTCAATGTTTCGCTAATTTTAGGTGGAAGGTAAAAGTAAAACTGGAAGGGATTGGTGTGGAAATCTTCAAATGCTCAATACTGTAGTTGTAGTGTACAGGGGATGATTAAAAAACATCACATTTTATCCTTGAGTGAATCATGAACACTATTTAACTTAATCGAAAGATCTTGTCCAACGCGGGTGCAAGGGATGTTAACGCCCTGCCAAGCCGCAAAGCGCAAGTTGAAATCTTAGTATTGGTAATCACGTAATATGAACAAGAGTCAAAAAAACGTTTTTTGTTGTTTTTTAAATATAGTTACTCTGTCTTGTGAAAGAGCATGCCATATATTTTCGATTATATCTCGGTTCATAGGCCACATAGAGTTCTGGTTTTTACAAGTTGATTGGTACCCTACTATCCGACACTACAATTTAAGCAAAGTTTTGATTGGATTCGGTGTTAATTTGTTTTCCAATTGAATAAATGAAATTTGAAATGATACAATTTATTTACCTGTGTATTGATTAGTGAATCAGGTGTTGAGCGAATTCCATCACTTTCAAGTTTCAAAAGTAAGTTATGTGTTTATCAGCTGTACACATCATAATTATGTTATTTTAATTTATTGCCTTTCAACTCCAAAGTCTCTGTGTTCTAGGACTCGCTTCTGAATTATTCCGCTCTAAATTTTATAATTCGATCATAATTTAAAATGAAAAGTAAAAGATGAAAATAACAGTATAATAGTAGCCTATTTAATTAGTAGCCTAATTTTGAAAAATATAAACACTTTTTTAAATGCACTAAAAAGAAGAAAATAACTTTCTTGATCACACTATTGGTTAATAGGCCTCTCATATATTTCTGAAAAAAGTATTCAAATACAACTCAAACGGAAAAGGTGTGTCTCAAGACAAATTAAGCTTTAAAAAGTAGAAATATTTGCTTAAAATTCTAGTTTCGAGCCACAATTTTTTCCTTTGAGTTGTATTTGAATATTTTTTAAAAATATATAAGAGAGGAACTCCTATTAACGTATGAGTTGTATTTGAATACTTTTTAAAGAAATATAAGAGAGAGAATTCCTATTAACTAATAGTGTGAAGAAAGTTATTTTTCTTTTGGTTTGTTTAAAGAAGTATTTATATATTTTTTAAATTACTGTTATTTTACGTTCCCACTCTATAAGAATTCTGAATTCGCGAATCATTTTCGCTCAGCCAATTAAATACCTCTTATAAACTCGAACAATAGGTGACATTCCAGGGAGTAACTAGAAATTATTTAGTCATTAAAAATCAACATAATATTCTACTGTGTACTATTATTCCTTTCAGCCCAAATAACCAATTAGAATGAATGAGTTAGCTCGTAGTAACCTCAAGTTATTAATGAGATACTCAACATAAGCAGAATCTTGACACTCGTGTACTGCTGCTACTAATAATTAAAAAAATAACATGTCCACTACCCTTGCACTAAACCAAACAATGTATAATTGGATAGATCAATGTACGGATCATTAAGTTTTGGATGTTCGTTTTGAGATTAAAGAATAGATGCTATTTTCGACAGGCCTCTACCTAGACCAGACTAGGGAGCTGTTGTCATCGCTAATTAGGGTTGTTGAGTTGGAAACCCCCATAGTACTGTATCTGTGGAGCGTGGGAGTCTAGATAGATTGTTGAATTCAGTGAATGGGCAGGATGTATTATTTTTAGAATTGGAAGTAGTATCTCAGTGTCTAGATTCTGCTTATTATGTCAATGTCTGCTTCCTTCGAAAATATTTCTTAATGAACATGTGATGATGGTCTACAGTCTACAGGGTAAGGGTAATGAACTTTACATGTACGGAACCTGATTTGGACAGTGTTGACCTACAATTGATTTCGGGTACATAGGATGAGCAAATAGGTAGATTGATCGATAGTTGGTGTGAGGGGATTTTTAGCACAGAAATTGTTATGAGAGAATCATAGAAGTTATCGGATAGCAAAGATTATAGAGGACCGTTGTTTATTTTACAACAACGGATGTTTTGACACCCACACTAGAAAACAAAAAATCGTATGCAACGAGCTGGAATAATTTGGTAAAGGGGTGCTTTCCGAAACTACCGGCGCCCAGAGTACAATAGAGCCTACGTGTTTAGAAATATATGTCTGTGGTGGCCATGAACCACTGGACTCAAATTTGTGAATTTGGTCTCAAATTTAAGAGAACTTAATTTCGCCTTGAGGGATTTTGAAGTACGAATGAAATAATTCACAATTCAAAGTCACAAACTTTCAAAGTAACGGAATAATTCTTGTAAAAAAATATGGAGTTTTCAAAATCTATAGTATTATATGTTGATATCACCAATCAATTTATTAATATCTAATGATCTATAGAAACTGAATGTATTTCAAACGCCAGTTCATGAAATTCTATATTTTCCACAAGGACTCTCAGGTATTCGATTAAGGATACAAAGAATCATAATACCTAAAAGATTGAATCTCCTCCAAACACTCGGTGGGTGGGTGGGTGTTTAGAATACAGATATAATTTAATCACCTTGCAAAGTTGTTCAACACAAATAATCTATTAACATTAAATTTCATTACTAGGAATGGCGTCTTAGCTCTGTATGATATTATTGCGAAATGTGTGTCTAGAGTGCAGAAACCCCTGGATTCAAAATGATTACAGTTTTGATAACATTCCAGCAAATCCAAAGTCCAAGGTAAATTCATAGGTTAATCAAGGTGAATTCCTAGGTTAATCAAGGTAAAATAAAACATTTTAACTAAGTTTCAGTTAAATGATTCAATTTGAACTTATCCAATACTCTTTGGTCCTTCTTTCTTTTAAATTCACGATGGACTCTCATTAGGCACGATATCATCATTCTTCCCTCTCCCGTTGTGCTCCTGAGCTATATCCTTCTTTACCCTACGACGAAAAGCCTACTATTCGATCTCTCAACAGTATTGTTCTCTCATTCAGTATCTCAGCTGTATTTAATGGAAAAACACTTTGGATAGGCAATGTAATCTTGGAAAAAATCAATATCACTTTGAAAAATATCTGCTTCCAAGAAAGTTTAGCTACTAAAGCCACGTTTACACCGGAATGTTAATAACATTAGTTAATATGATGAGTTACATAATATATATGTCTATATAATAATACATTATTCGAAAAAGTTATTAACTAATGTTATTAACAATCCAGTGTAAACGTGGCATTATAATTTCCTTCAACTCATCTATTTGCAAATTCTTATTTAAAAATAATCTACACCACAGCCCTAATTCCGCAATTAGAGCTTCTTTCAAATATGTGGTATTTTGCAAAAGTTCCGTAAATTCATTCGGATAAATCAAATGAATAAATTATTATTAATCCCCTTAATAACATTTTTTAAAAGCCGTCGTAAAGCACGGCTGACATTTTATCAGTTTGGATGATCAAAACATGGAAATCAAATGGAACGACATAATTTAGGCTACTCTTTTCAACAAAAATACTGTAAGAATTATTGTCAACTAGCCGGCAGGCTCGCTTTGCTCGCCTTCTCCGCCTAGCGTGGACCCCCGACAGTATAGGAAGTGTAAGTGAGCAAAACAGGCTCGCTTCGCTCGCCTGCAAACTCCGTTCAGAAGGGATTCGAAATTTATTGAGCACAGCATTTCTACACCTAATATGGACCTGTTTACCGAATTTCCACATTTTATGCCAATTTGTTCTAGAAAAATCTAAGAAAAACTCAGAAAATTCCAAAAAATAGTAACACTAATATTAAGCGTAACCTTGGGAAGTATATCGGACATAGTTTGAAACTTGATGCAATATCTTCCAAATTAGTTCATCTATAATCTCGTTGAACCATTGAATTTACAGTAAGGATTGGTCGTATCAAGGCGGAAGATATGCAACCCGCAACACATCTACAATTTTGAAAACCTGATTACTGGCGTAATCTTGAACGGATTGCAAAAATATTTCAACACAACATTTCTAGTCCTTATCTGAACCTGCCCACCAAATATCAACATTTTCTACCGATTGGTTCTCGAAAAAATTGGGAAAAGGCCGAAAACTCTGGAAAAACTAAAATATTTGGCGTATCCTTGAAAAGTTTTAAAAATCCGTTCTAAGCGCGCGTCTAAACGTCCAACTGAACATGCCTGCCAAATTTGAACGCATTCGGTTCAGTGGATTTTCAGTTCTGGTGATGAATGAATGAATCAGTCAGTGCCATTTCGCTTTTATAGATATAGATGGTAGAATAATATTCAAATTTGTCGCCTATTGTCAGCTGCTGAAATAAAGACTTCTATCACATGTTCAAACTGAAGATCAATTTATGACTTCACATGAAAGTTCCCTTGATTTGAGAACATTATTATTTCTCAAGATAATATCTCCAAATTTGCCGCTAATTTTCAATCAGCTCTTCTATTGAAATCAGATGGATTTTCAAAATTTTCCATGTGTCATTCTTTTCAGCCGTAATTATTGTGTTGAAATATAATAGGTACGGGAGTATATATAGATATACCGTTGCTGAGAGCTTATTTTTTTCGCCTGATAAAGAATGATGAGTCGGTCGATTTCATTGTCCAACAAACTTGACCTGTATAAAGGCTCGAAGAATATATGTTTTGAATTTGAAGCTGATTAAAGAAGGCGTTCGTGAATTATTGTCGAACACACAAACGAACGAACTTACGAAAAGACAGACAACGAATTGATCGTTGAGTCAGAAGTAGAAACTCGCTTCGCTCGTTCAATAAATGCAATTTTATACATTGATAAAAACGAACATAGATCTACTATTCGTGTTCCACTTCATTAAATACGTCCAACTGTTATCTAATACTTATGAATATCGAGGCAACGAGCTTCGCTCTGCTGCTGCGACCGCACCGCCTCACGGATAGGATGCACAGATGCACCTTTTCTAATTTACTTTAGAATTCCAATAACTTAATTTCAAACCATTTCATAACTTTTGAAGTGATGACATTGATATTGTAAAAGAATATCAATAAGTATATTGACTAAAAAAAAGTCATGAATATCAGCTAAATAGAAGATAACTAACTAGTAATCTAGTACTTGATGCTGGTTTGTTAGCATCATACGCATTCAAACTATTATTCGTTGTATTATTATTCCAATACTGCAAAGATGGTAAAGTACACAGATAATAGAACACATTAGTATCCTAGTATCTGTAGTAAAGTAGATCAGATTTTCGCTCGATGAAAATATGGGTTGATTTTCCAACCTCTGTATAAATTTCAACTTTCAATTTTTGAATGAATCCTAGTAGTTCTGTGAACTACTACTTAATGTATATAGTAATATTATTTCAGTACACAGGTAATTCCTTTTTCTTTCATATTATCCTTGAAATGACATATTTCAAATAACTTTATACATACATCGTCGCACAATTTCCACAGAACATTCCTGTCCAATTCCATCACAATGTATTGCCGCGTTTCGTCGTAAACGCGGAACAAACATAAAAAATTCAAAATCGTCGTTTTGAATCTAGAACTCACGTTCGGTCAATTAATAGATTAAGGAGGTATTTGGGAGGTCCTGATGGAGCTAGGCAAACATATGATAATTGGGGCATTAAATAGAAATATCTGGTACCGAGCTTTGCTCTGAAGCTGCAGGCCGAACTGTTGAATTACATGAATATGATATTGTAAAAAATAAATTCAAAATTGATATGATCACCTCTCACAATTTTTTGACATGAACATGTGTTATATTGAATGTAACTCCATTTACTCCAGCTGGATAGCGTTGGTCAGCTAACGATAACAGCCATTATACGCAGTACTTGGGATTATGCCTGAATAAGGAATATTTAATTCTATTAAAATGAGAAGACATGAAACTTGGTGACTGTAACAATTCTATTCATGTGACTTCATTTCTAATTCTCAAACAAATTCGCTTCGGCAGCTGGCGGTCGGAAAGAGTGCATTTCAAATGCAATTCTATGATGGCTCAAATCATATGACTTGTAATGAGCTATTCAGGGTATAAATTCAAAGGTGCCGTTTTCGAAAAACCCGTGAAAAGTACCGTTTTTGGCATATTATTTGTCATTTTCTCTGCCATTTTTTATTGGATTTGTTTCGTTGATGGCTCAAATTGTAGGACATAATAAGGGTATTATAAACGCCAATTTTCAAATCGAAAAACGATTTTGGTCGATTTGTAGTGATTTTTCAAAATTTTCATCCCCTGATTTCACCCCCTACCCTTGGACCAATTTGACTGGTTAACGAACTTGACCAAGATATTAACACTGATAATTCCTGTGCAAAATTTGGTCGCTCTCCGACGAGCCCTTCGGGAGTTATCGACTTCATAGGAATCTGTACATATATATATATATATATATATATATATATATATATATATATATATATATATATATATATATATATAAAAATAAATAAATGTAATAATATATACAGAAGACACTTGTAGAATTGTAGACACTTGAAAAATAAATAAAATCAAACACCCTTTTTTGAAAACTTTAAAATTATAAAAACACATACATGTTTTGGCACATTAGCCCATTCTCAATGTGGATAAAAATAGTAATAAAATAAAATAAAATCAAATGTGGATAAAATAGTAATAGTACACTTGTACATTTAGAAACTAGACTTAACTTTTATTTTTGAGCCAGGGATATTTCGGCTGAAGCATATATATATATATATATATATATATATATATATATATATATATATATATATGTATATATTATATATATATATATATATATATATATATATATATATATATATATATATATGAATTTGAACGGACATCAAATTTGTGTTCTAGGGACTCAAAAACGTGTAAAAAATATATCACATCATAAATTTTCGATTGTTAGGGCAAGACCAATAGTGCATTTTTTTTAATGAAATGCACTAAAATAGACCATACCGGAATTGTGATTTCATGTGATGTTATGAGGGGACAGTTTGTCGGGATCGCAACCGACAACGGGACCCCTAGAGCGTTGCCGTCAAAGTGTATACCCAACATCTGTTCCCCTACTAGAAAGAAGGAGACTGGCTGTCGGGCCTGTGCCCGACAACCATTCCCCTGGAGCGCTGCCGTCAAAGTGTATCCGCGTCAGCGGAACACCTTCTAAAACCTGCTTGGAAAGGGGACCAGTTGTCGCCGTCAACCGGTCTCCTAAAAACTGGCTTTAAAAGGGGAATGGCTGTCGGAGAGACACTTTGTCGGGGAGACACTTTGTCGCGTACCCATGAATTTGAACGGACATCAGATTCGTGTTCTAGGGGCTCGGAAACGTGTAAAAAATATATCACATCATAAATTTTCGATTGTCAGGGCAAGACCAATAGTGCATTTTTTCAAATGAAATGCACTAAAAATTGCTTGTTAGAAGAAGGTGCAACCATGTACAACAATATCCTTATAATAAGTTCACACTCCCGGGTTTGCCCCCCGCCCCCCCCAAACGGAAGTAAATCCTGGATCTGACACTGGTGACAATTATTGAAAATATAGATTACTATGGTATCTTTTGATATTCCAATGAGTTATGGAATTGTGCATAAAATGAGAAAAATTTTCTACTACTGTACTTCAATATCAATCTTCTATTGAAAAAATAAGAGTTGAAGAGTATAGCAGATGCTAACAACACTGGCTGTTGACCAATAACTATTATTAATTCTTAGCTCTGTCAGGATAGTTTGAAAGTGGTCTGATGGAGCTTATCAAATTGTCAATGACCAGTGAATGGCCTCAGTTGAATCATTTCATTCTTGTAGACCACTTCCACATGGTCCTCACAGAGCTGAGCATTAATATCAAATATTTGAACTAACCGCCACTTTTGTTGTTGTCTGCTATTCCAGAAAAAGTACGGATTTCATGTGATTAATTTGGAATTGATACAGTATTGGATAAAGTACTTGCATTGGTATTGATTTGCTATCAGGAAGTACTCAGTATCAGAAAAGTACTTGGTATCAAAAAAGTACTCACATTGGTATCGATTTGCTATCAGAAAGTACTCGGAATCAAAAAAGTACTTGGTATCAAAAGTACTTGGTATCGAAAAAAGTACTTGGTATCAAAAAAGTACTCGGTATCGAAAAAAGTACTTGGTATCAAAAAAGTACTCGGTATCGGAAAAAGTACTCGGTATTGAAAAAAGTACTCGGTATCGAAAAAAGTACTTGGTATCGAAAAAAGTACTCCTTATCGAAAAAAGTACTTGGAATCGAAAAAAGTACTTGGCATCAAAAAAAATACTCGGTATCAGAAAAAGTACTTGGTATTGGAAAAAGTACTCGGTATCAAAAAAAGTACTCAGTATTGAAAAAAGTTCTCGGTATTGAAGAAAGTACTCAGTATCAAGTACTAGCCTACTTGTTATTGGAAAATATTCACATTGGTATTGGGTAGAGTTGGAGCTACTCACATTGGTATCAATTTGATTTCAAAAAGTACTTACTTTGGTATTGAAAAATACTTAGATGATGTGAATATCTTCCAATACAGATTAATCTATTGTAATTATCCATATGATACCAAATTGGAAAATAAGTTATCATACTCACATCATACCATATGAGTACTTTGAAATTGATTTATTGGAAAAATGTACTAATTTTCAAGCTCATGCTGTACTATCCAAGTTAATTATAATTACTTACAAAGTAATTGTCCAAGAATATAATGTAAAATAAAATCTCAAACCATATACACAAATAAATTTATTATGAATGACAATGATAGCTTGATTATTACATAATACATTACAATAAATTTGCCACCATAATAATGATAAATTTTTGAAGCAAGATTTTTTTATTCACATGAATTATAAAAATAATGACTTACAAAATTATACCAGCAGTAAGCTTAGCTGTTTTTATAATTGGTACTTGATTAAATTGTACTCAATATTTCTTAGTCTCATCAATTTCTTCAAAGTATCTCTACTTATGTACTAATTTACTTTACAAATTAATTGAGTAAAACAAAGTCATTTTTGAAACCATATTACAAAAATTTTGATAATTTCTGGAAAATTGTAGAAGTTAATTTACAAATGTATGACACAAAAAATTAGATTTTCTGATATTAAGAATGATTGTACATGATTGATAATTGATAATACCTAGAATTATAAGTACATACTACTTATAAAAGCATACATACAAGGCATACATACCAGTGGAGTTAATACTTACAGAAAAAATTAAAGTTATGAAAGTAGCCTATGAGCATTATATTATAAGTATCAATTCTAAATATCTATCCTATAATTCTCTATACACAATACTTAATTTTAAAAACTGAACCTTACAGATCCTCATAGACCTCACGGTCTATTATAAAAAAGGGATTAACAATGATCAATAATAGAAACCTATCAACTAATGATTTAGCATATTACATTTGAGTAATGAAAATAATTTAATTCTCATTATACCTAGGAACCGCAACTTAACAACTATAATTATTTTGCATTTGGAATATCTGAATGAAACACTTGTGCTAGGAAGAAAGTTTCACTCAAACCAATCTTTGTCACTCACACTACCAAGAAAAATTAATTTTTCAATGTGCTTCCCTGTCAACCAGTTTCTTTGAGCCACAACAGTGGCACCTGCTTTTGAAAAAAGTCTCTCACTGGGAACTGAGGTTGCCATACATATCAAATTCTTACGGGCCAGTCTATACAGACCTGGAAAAACATTTCTCACATCCTCCCATAATTCCAAAGGGTTAGACTTTAATGGACTCACTGGGTTGGTCAGGTATAATGAAATTTCGGAGTTATCCTCATGTCTTCTACTTTTATTTCTGCCATGTGCCAAATCTTTGTGTATTTTCCAAAAATCATAAGTGTCTTCTTCAGATTCTCCAGATGAAGAAGGGCTGTCATGCATAGTTACAGTCAAGGACTTGAGCTTATTAATTGCTCTAGAGCATGCAATGGCGTTTTTGAAATGTATGTTTTTAAACCTTGGATCCAATATTGTCGCAATTGAAAGCTGCGTAAATTCTTCAACCTTGCCAAATCGTTTGCTCATTTCCGACTCTGAGCTGTTCTTTACTGCTTTGATATTTATGCTAGTAGTTTGAAAATTATTCAGCTGATTATTGAGGCAGTAGACCACAGGAATTATTTTTGATATAGTTACATATTTTTCACCTGAGAGCTCAGTTGTTACAAACTCATAGGGTTTCAACAAATTCTCTAACTGTCTGAGGTCTTCTATTTCTTGTTTTGAAGGTAGTTCTGGTGTATCAGCATTTTCAATTAGTATTTGATTGACTACAGATAACAATGAAAGAAACTGATTTATCATGTAGAAAGTGGAGTTCCAGCGAGTACTTACATCTAAAATCATCTTTTTCACTGAGCCTTCAGGAATCCTGCTATCAGTTTGAATTTTTCTCAACTTGTCACTATTATTGACACTATTTTTTATATGTTTTACAATTTCTTGCACTTTCTTAATAGTACCTGAAATTTGCACATGATTAATTGCTGCACAAGTGACTAAATTCAATGTATGAGCGAAACAATGCAAATGCTTACCTTTGAGTGTTGTTTGCACAGCTTTCACAATGTTTGCACCATTGTCCATAACAGCACACACAATTTTTCTTCTGGGATCTCCCACTCTTCCAATATAGAATTTATTGTTTCACCGAGGTATTCTGATGTGTGATTTGATTTTAGTTCTTTTATAGCGATATCCACTGAAACAATGTCCACTCCAACTAAAAAATGTGCAGTCATCCCCAAAAAAGCCCTTTCAGACATAGTCTTCGTCCATACATCTGTTAATATACTTATATCCTGTGCTTCCTTGAGAAACATTTTTATCTTTGTTGACACAATTTCATATTTTAGTTGAAGTTGACTTTTTATGTATTATACTAAAGGTATCTTAAATGAAGGTGCCAATTCATGCATTAGTTTTTCAAACCCTTTACCCTCTATAACACTAAACGGTCTCTTGTCCTTACAAATGAAATATAAGATGCACATAACAATTTTTCTATGGTGTGTTCCACCAACTGCATATGCTGATGCCCTGTTGAAAGAATCAGTGATAGGTGATAAGAGTTCAGTATCATGTGTAGCCAGCTTTGGTTTATTACTGCTGAATTCTTCACTGGGTCCTGCTTCATCACTGCTGGAAATATTGTCTGGATCATTGGTCGTAGAAGTTTGATCTGCTGGTGTCAATTTCTGAGATGGAGTTACTGTCTCTCCATGTTTTCTTGTTGAACTCTTCTCTAATTTTGATTTCCAAACCCTCCCATGCTTTGTTTTTACATGTTTTAGAAGATTTGTAGTGTTTCCACTTAATTTAATTTCTTTTAAACATTCTTTACAGACTGCAATTTTATCTGATTGTTTTCTAAAAAAGTTCCAAATCTTACTTCTATGAGGAGGCATTGTTGGAATAGTCCTTCAAACCACCATACACTTTAATAAATACACAACTATACTCAAAAAACTTCACACACTAACTCTACTAAATACACTCCTTATACTCACTCAGAAAAAATTATATTCAAATTAGGGAAAAAATAACGCACACTAACTTTATATAACACTCTACACAATAACACAGTAAAAAACTTTACAATCACTTGAGTAAGATATCACTGAGATCACAATCGTAAATAATAATGAAATTGAAATCACTAAAATGCTGAACCACAATCACTAGAAAGGAGATGGAGGAACTTCTGTCTTCTCCAACACTCAGTACGAAACTAAACGATATCTGCGGATTGACGCGCTTTTATATTCAGGAATAAAATCCAAGAAGATTCTAGAGTCTAAACGCAGTAATCATATCAATTCAATAATATTAATATAATCAAAGAAAATTTACCGAAGTAGTTAGTCAATTTATTGTATAATATAAGGAGCAGAGAGAGGAAGCTCCGAGAATATTCCAGAGTCTAAAGACATAGACAGTAATTAATCCAATTTAATAATTGTAGAGAATGGAAGATAATAGCAAGTGTTGATGAGAGAAAATAATCCGAGATTATTCTCGACTATGAACGCTGTAATTAATTCAATTAGGGAGAGAAAGAGACAGAAAGATAATGAGTGAGACTGGAAAATCGAATAATGTTCTGTAGGATCTAGGTCTAGACATAGGTGAAAACAAACCAAATAGAGAGATTAGATTTAATTTCTTATTTATTCATATAGATAAGAAAAGAAACATTCCAGTTTAGTTTCAAGATTTCAATTTACTCTGAACTATTTTACATTTTAGTTTAAATATAAACTACTACTCTCACGTGCAGTCAAATGCAGTCAAATTTATGACTGCATTGTTGTGTAAAATAGTTCAGAGTGAAATATTTACCAGCAGTTCGTGATGGAAAACAAAATAGATGAGTATTTCAATTTAGTAATAATAGTATTATTCTATTCAGGAATAATTATATACATTAAGTAGGCCTATCACTAATTTCTCTATAAATTTCATAAGCTAAAAACTTGATATGGTAATTTGTCTCAATTAAAATAAAAAACGCTGAAATTATAGAAACTTTATATGTAAGTAAACTAACAATCTTGTTATGTTACGATTAAATTTTTTCAATTAAAAGGCGGAGATTGGACATAAAGATGTCCGTTCTTGAAAAACGATTCCGAGGGAGAGACAGAGAGAGTTTGAGAAATAAATTAGGAGAGGGAAAGAGAAAGAGAGTCAGCATTTCCACTGAAGATTGAGGAGTGAAGCGCGAAATGGATGAAGGAGAATGAAAGAGAGGGGTGTGTGTGTAATGAAGAGAAGTGAATGGAAAAGTGAAAGAATAGAGCTTGATATTTCAATATGAAATTACAGCATGCCTATAATGAATAAAATCTAAAAAAATCAGTATTTGATAGAAAAAAGAAAAAAAAAATCCATTCGATACCTAATTTTAAGTATCGATACCACGAATATCGGTATCGGTATCGAAAGCCAGATATCGATACCAAAATACTTGGTATCGAAAGAAAAGTATCGATACCAAGTAGTATCGGAGGTATCGAAACGTCCTTATCGATAGGAATCTTATCGAAGATCGAAACTGAAAATACGCTCATTGCGATTGTTTGCGACAAAAATTGTAAACATTGATTATGGAAGAGGAAAATTATTAATATTCATAACTTTTTTTTCTGATGTATTATATTGTTATTGGAAAAACTCTCTTGAAAAAATCAATATTCAATTTCGTAAACTGACAATATCAAAAGAAATTGGTTCGACGATTTCCTATGTGAAGGTGCGTGTTATCTTGTGTTTTTGGGTTATGTTCGCATTACAATTTTTGTATGTTTTAAAAATTTGCTTGTTGGCAAATGAAATAACATTTCTATGAACTAAGTAACCAACTTGAAAGTTTATTCAACTGATTATTGTGCGTTTTTTTATCTCTAAAATATCTATAAAATGTTCGCTATCCTCGTGTCGGGTCGACTGGTGCAGACTGAATTCCAACAAGTCGGTGAGAAGCAATTTCTTATTACAATCCCGGAGGCTGATGACATCAACCATGTTGCTGTATTCATGACTGGTTCTCTTCCTTTCCCTGAAGGAATGTCAGGTTTGGTGTATTTTAGTTGGCCGGACCCAGATGCTCCACCGAATTGGCAACCGTTAGGATATATCTCGAACACTAAACCTTCAGCTATATTTAAGATTTCAAATTTGAAAACCAAATCTGAAAAAGAATTGGAAAGGCATGGATTCATAGGGTTTTCTCAGAATAAGATATCACACTTTGCACAAATTGGAATTTCAATTGAAACTCACGATGTTGTCCTGCAACAGATAGATCTGCTTGATAAACATACTCCGAATGCTCAGCCAACCTTCATGGAATTTTCCAGGAAGATGCTGGATAGCTTTTTGAACTTTTCAAGCAGTTTTGCTGTGACGCAGGCACAGATGGTACCTAATCCAACAGAAACATACTTTCCCTTATCTGCTCTTCAAACATGGTTTCAAAACTTTGAAAGAAGACTTGAAATAAACCCCTATTTCTGGCGATCTTGAGTTTCATCAATCATCTTGAAGCGATTATGCATCTTTGTCTTAGATAAGGTACGGTATCTAATTCAAATTCAGGTAATTACCTCTTTAATATTATCTCATTAGCTGATTTAATAAAAAATATTTAAATTTTATAGTTTTTATTAAATTTATAGAATAATTCAGGAAAGCGAAGCCCTTGGAGTTTGTAGTTTTTGTGTAATTCTTTGACAAATTTCTTATTGTCAACTTCACCTGAAGTTTAGTGTTTCAGCTAGGCAACTCATCTAGCCTATGTTGTCACTAAAGTAAATAACTGGTGAACATCAAATTATCTCTTACTTATCTCTGAACTGATTTGAGTGAGTTGTTATTGAAGAAATATTTATTGCACCTGGCAACCTGGTTTGTAGAAGACAAACATATTCATAGACTGACTTTTAAGCTTAATGGACTAACTTTAAATTTGGATCAATCTACGGCTTTTTCCATTTAAGAGTATTTTCACTTCATTTGACATTGCTGGGCAAATTCCTCTTAATCATAGCAACTAAAATAAACCCATCTGGAGATACTGTATATGTTGAAAGTTGAATGTAGGATAGGTAGTGGTTCAATTTGATATTGAGTTATATTTGCTTATGAGTTCATAAGAATAAACATTATTATTTTAAATTTTTAAGAGAAAAAAATTGAGCCTATTCTAATTTTTCGAAAATTAATATTTTATTTGTACTGTAACTGGTTTGGTACATGTGTGTTGTGTGTCTTGTAATAGTCTACATATTTTATTGTAGATACGCTACATCAAATACTGTTTTGTGTAAATTTATTCTCGTTGGAATAAAATGGTATTCATCTATTGTAATCTACGTTTTCATTTTAAGCAAATAAAATGTAATTTGTAACTCTTAAATCTCTTATTTCTATGAACCTTGTTCTCTATTGATTAGATTTTGATTACATTTTTCAAGTGAGAATTTTCAGATTGGAATACAGCATAGTAAAAAAATTTCTAACTCTCTGTGGTTGTGGTTCTGGTTATTTGAAATAACAATTTCTGGATCAAGAAATCAAGATCACTTGACAAACGGTTGAAATGTTATTCCACTCCCTACATTAACTTACTTACGGTACCTTTCAGTAGTAATAGGTTCAGCCTGGGCATTGAAAAATCTGATTTGTGGAATATTTATTTTATATTGAAAAAAAAAATCAGTTGCAGCACAGAGTAAGGAGTAAATTATCGTTCTCTTTGGTTCAGCATTATCAGCAACCACACAGCTCCAGCTCTAGGCCTGCAGTGCATCATGACATAATGTACCAAAGGCAGGCAGAGAAATGACTGCTTACATAATTGCAGTAGGCTGCTTCCAGGGTTCCAGGCTCAGCGTTGATGCGTTGAGGATGCATAGTGAGCATACGTACTGCATATCGTATGGACCGTCATTTCCCATTCTCAACCCAATGATAAAAGTTAGTCAGAAATTTTGCAAGTCGACTATCTTATTGTATGGTAAATTTTGGTCCACCCGATGTACACATAGGGTACAGTTTGCATGCAAACTATGCATTGTGTATTCGACCAGTAACTCTAATAATAATTGTGCTGCCATCAAATTCGTGCTGCAAAATTTACAAAATTCCTGCAAAAACTTGCATACGATGCTGATGATACTGCAGCTGTGTGTATCGTAGCTCCTGTATTCATAAGAGCAAAAGAAAATCCACAATCTAAGCAAGCAATTCGATCACTCGAATAATTATTTGAACTGCCTTTTCTTTTATTTGTATAGTAATTTATTGAAGTACAATATTTATATTTTAAAACTAACGAAATATACTCTACTTATTGATATGTATATTTTGAAACAGCTTAGATGGATAAATGAGTAAGTTTATAACTTAATAAAATATAAACTGCGCATTTCCATACATCAGTAGTCAAGATGGAGTAGGACTCCTTATTGGGTTCCCCTACCACTTGAAGAAACAATCTAATTAATTCACTAGAAAAATTTCAGTTTGCTTCTATTACATTAACTTACATTATATTCAAGAATTTTAAAATTATTTTTATTTCTTCAGGATTTTCTGACGCTTTGGGATCTGTGATTGTGATATTTCTATGATTGATTGGCTAGACCTCTTCCATCAGTAAGTAGTGTTCAGATTTTATAGAAATATTGGACTAAACCTGGCATGGGCTTTTATTGTAAGCATTATTTGAAAAAAATTGTAATAATAATCAGACAAATTTTGATTTGTGATTGAATAGAAAACTTTACATACGGTATTCAATTAATTATTATTATCAATGTTTTTTTATAAGTAACTGCTGAAGAAAAATTAATTTCAGCATAGTTGGATAACTCCCTCCTTTGGGAGATTGGCTATCGTTAGTAAAGATAGTCAGTAATTTCCCGTCCCTGGAGGAATTATTGCAATAACTCTAACTGACTAACTGGATGATATCCAGAGGTGTTCTGCGCCACTTAATTGAGGAGACTGGCTTATGGTTGAGAGGATCAACGTGCTAACCACACGTCACCTCTATTCTGGTTGATGATTATTTGCTTGCTGTATGATCAGTCCGGCCGGGAGGGAATTCTGTCGTGGTTGGGGGCGGCTTCGGCTCGGTCAGTGTTCGTTCAGGAACTGTGAGTTCTGATTGAGAATTTATGGCTTCTTGACCGGTATTGGTCGGGCTGGAGCCGTTTTCCTGTCTTGCCGGGGTGTCTTCTTTGCTTGGGCGAGCTGTATAGTGGAGTGAATATGAAACTGGCAACCAGCTGGTAGGCTGGGCTGTTGAGCCATTGAGAGAGACATAGTTTGATAACAATGCAATTGAAACAAAAATATCATGCGTTGGCAGTTGTTATATAATGAATATAAATTTGTGATGAAGTCTATGTTTGATGAATCTGTTTTGTAACAGCCTGAACATCAAACACATAGTTTAAATATTGAAACTTAGCATTTTTTAAAGTGAAATGTAGCTGGTGTCAAAGAAAAAAAATCGGTTGGCGAATGTTCAACTTTGTTAAAGGCCGTCGCCGTCGAGCGATCGCTCTTGTTTTAATTATTTCACATGATTCAACATTTTCAATTTGAACAAAATATTTCAAATTATTTCACAATACTTTGAACAAGGGAGAAGATGTCTATATATTTCAACTGTCTCAGAGATCCCTGTGAAACTAGAACCCCTAGCAACAGTCTAAGTATTTATCCAACCTGACAGGTTCATTTTAGCCCCAAGAGGCAAACAATAGTAGGAGTAGGAACCCAAAAATTATATCTTGGGAATGAATCAAAGAACATTCGACTTAGAAAAACAGTTTAAATTAGAACAGTTTTAGCTACAACGCTACAAGGTATAGACTGTCCAAGCTAAGAAGACCCTCTGGCAAGATGAGAAAAAATGAGTCTTCTTTGCTTAGACATACTATACCTTGGGGTAGCCTGAACTTTGATAAAACTAGACTATAATGAAATATTTATTATTTATTTATTTGATTACAAATATACAATAAAATGAACGAAAATACAAGCATTCCGCCCAAAATATCTTCTTTCCCAATTTAGATTTAAATGTTCAAATTCAGGTTATTATTTTTTTGAAATATTCACTCACACAATTTTCACTCTAAAAACACATAAAAATCATCTATTCTGGAAAAATAATTATCGATTTAAAAACCATGATGGTTCAAGTCTATTCGTCTAAAATTGAACCAAGAAACTTATGTAGGCCTACATAGTAGGGATTATAGAGACTATACTCTACTCATAATAGCCAGCCTACAGTCTCTATAGTAGGGATCTTTCCTCCTTTGAGAGACTGGCTTGTTATTAGTGAAGATAGTTAGTCGTTTGCCGTCTCTGGAGAAATACAGTAGTAGCCTAATTGTTGCATTACCATACATGGATGCTATTCAGAGGTGTTCTGCGCCGTACTTGGTTACGGAGGTAACCAATATAGCTTATGATTAAGAGGATCAGCCTGCTAGCCACACGTTACCTTTATCCTCGTTAATGATTATTCACCTCTGCTGTATATATTCACCTTTTCACACTGAAAATAGTTTTTATAGGTAACAATAAGATCTCATGCAAATTTATTATAACCAGAAATTTATTACATTAAAGTGAATATTGGCATAAGTCATAAACATCAGTATGTAAACCTGCCTGAAATGTTTCAGCATTTCAGACGTGACTTTGGGGTAACGCTGTCGTAACTCCATCTCTCAGTTCTTTATTTGTAATATACCGGTATTGTTTCTGTGTACTTCTTCCTTGATGATACCCCAAAGCGTGTTGTCAGCTGCTGTCAAATTTGGGCTCTGTCATAACTCATCCCAACAGGTTATGCTTAGGGCTGGAATGATCTCCAAACACCTGCTAGGCCTATATTTTTTGGAGGGCTCTGTCAATCAAGACTGTTACCTCCAGATGATCACCGAATGGTTGGTACCTGAACTGACAGCTCGGGGGAATATTGGATTGCAATAAGTGATTTTGCAGCAAGATGGTGCTCTACCATACTACTTTTCTCGCCTGAATGAATTGTTTTCAGACTGATGGATTGGACGGTGTCCAAGCTGTCCTGCCACAATGTCCTGGCCTCCAAGAAGCCCAGGCAGCTGTCAACGCGCTTTGGGGTATCATCAAGGAAGAGGTACGCAAAAATGATTTGTTACAAATAAAGAACTGAGAGCTGGAGTTACGGCAGCGTTTCTCCTTGTCACGCCTGAAATGCTGAAACAAATTTCCAAACGAACATGGCATCAAATCAAGTTCTGTCATATAATGAAGGTTTACATATAGGCTACTGATGAATTTGACTAATACTTTCACTTTGACGTATTACACAATAAATTTCTGGTTATAATTTTGCATGAGTCTTATTGTAAAACCTATACAAACGATTTTCAGTGTAAAGGGACGTCGACCCTGTACTAGTAGGATCATAATAATAATATGAATAGAGTGCGCAGTACCCATGAAGAAGCTAAGCACTCGGCCTATACTGGTTGTCATGGAAATGGTAAGAGCACAGAGTAAGGGAAAGAAAAGGAAACGGAAAGAAAATAAATTAATAAGAAAAATAGGCCTTACTGTAGGTAAGTGTAAATGAATGGGTGATAATAACGACACACTTGAGGCACACATATGCGTTTTATCCCTTCCATGTATTCGCTTATCTGTGGCACAAATAAGAGTTCTTCGGGCCAGTGCCATTGCAAAAGTTGCTGACTAGATTGAGATAGTACTTGGCCTTCTTTTCAACTGAATGGTGTATCTCAAATGAGTTTAGTAAAAATATTTGCCAAATAATCTTATTGATAAACCGCATATAGGCTACCGTATCACTGGACTGGAATAACATTTTCATCCGATGAATTGTTATTTAAGATAGAAGACAAAAATTCTGACCACCAAAGATAATTGTATTAAAACAGTTGGAAAAACTTGATTCCAAACAGAAGACGAGAGCCATTAGGCTAATTACATAAGTAAACTAAATAATGGAAGAAGTTCATTTAGACATACCGCCAGAAATTATTGGTTATATAGCAGGGCCGGATTTAGGATCTGTGGGCCCCTAGGCTCAGCTTGTGGTGCGGGCCCCGATGGGGGGATCTGGGGGGTGTGCCCTCTCAGCTAAGCGGGGGGTCCGGGGGCCCTCCCCCGGGAAATTTTGTGAAAATTTACTTTTAAATTGCGTTAAAGAAGGCCTTTCCATAATCTATTAAATCTCTATTTTTCAAGCATAAAATATTGATAATGATAGCCTATCCTATATAAGATCAATTCAATACCGACTTTTACCATGAGTGATTGAAAATTTGTCTTTTATTTTGAATAATTTTATTACGATGCGCTGCAGGCAGTTTTCTATCTTTGTAAATTGTATAGACTAGACTCACAATTTGTATCCTTCCTTATTTTTTGTAACTTTTGTTGAACACTGGCCACATTTACTGGATATAGTGGCCAGTTATAGTCGGCGCATCTAAGTTGACGAAAACCCCCACCACCCGAGAAATAGCTACGTTGTCATTTTGCGTGAAATTGAAACTTCTCCTAACGCGAACACATTCAACTGAATGTTAAAAGTGACAGCGTAGCTTCGGAAAAGTCACGCTGTGTTGTGAAACTCACTATTTTTATGATAAACCAGCTGTTCGCAGCTCGAATATCCAAGTCAATTAGCTTCAATAACTCCAATCTTTAACATACAATGATTCATGCATATACCGCTCTCCTCACTTTGAAACTCTTGAGAGGCCAAATTACGATCTTCCGACTATTTTCGATTTTTGGAAAAATAATTTCAATTGTTTTTGAACAACTTTCTCGCTTTCACCACCCACTTATCTTCTCGAACAAAAAAGTTTCTAGATCATCGAAAATTTCAGGTTTTCTGTTCGAGTAGACTCGACATTGACAAACATATTCATTAATTGAAACATAATTATTGGTCGGATATAGAATAGAAAATTCAAAAACCATTAGAAAGCTCGAATTCTCCTTGTCATTTTGATATAAAAAACTTTATTTTTACTACAACCCATGATTGTGAGAGAAGTGATATACAAAAGAAAGTAATATTTTCGCGATTTTTAAATTTTTTCAAAAAAATCAAAATTTCTTTGAGTCCTTCTACCCAGGAACTTTTTTGATACTACTGGCATATCAAGGATAAAATTCTAAGTCTAGATATGGGGTTTAATCGCGAATTTGAAGATGTTCCAATTTCACACAATCTGGCAACGCAGCTATTTCCCGGGTGAAGAGAAAAACAGTCAACTTAGATTGCGCGGACTATAATTTCCTAGTTTTTGAAATCGAAAATATGTAATATTTTACGATTGGAATAAAAATTCATTATTCATAAAAAAGACAATTACAAATTCAAGAAAGATTCATGAGTTATTGAAAACTCAGTCATTATGAGATTGGGATGAAATTTAAAATTATACAACTCATTCTTCCAATGCTACAGTCTTCACTAGCAAATCTACTTTGCAAAATAATTAATAATCCCGATAGAACTGTTTCGATTTTCAAGCTGAAGTTTTTAAGTTTTCATTTTATTCATTCAAAGTTGAAATCAACTTTCATTACATAAATAAGTGCCAAACTGCCAATTTTGGTATGGTAGTGTGGTAGTGCGAACTGCCAAAGCATATAACTTATTACAAGAATTTATTATTCACTATCAGAACAGCTTAGCAATATATCTACAATTTCATACTCCCTGCCACGGTCATAAACAAGAATAGCTATCAATGATGGTGAACTGTAGAAGTATTTCTCCCGCTAGGGAGAAATTAATTTTTCCAGCACAATACTGTGAAACTATATTTTTTATAGAGTTTTAAGCCTTATTATTAGTTCCATTTGTAAACTTACTGTATTAATTTCTCATTTATTGAGTACGGTATGCTGTATAATAAGTGATTGTAAATAATTGTAAGCTTAAATCCGCATGTAAGCTTAAATAAATAAAATTCATCTGAATTCAATTCTTTAGCCAGGCAGGTGAACAGCAAATCGCAATTCTATCATCAAAGTCAGTGATTCTGTTCAAGAGGGGTCTAAGTAGCTTCAACTTGTATCATTATTAAACAGATACATATTGCATTCAACAAATACAGATTATATAACATAGTTTGGCCATTTATTGATATTAGTTTGCTCGAATGCAAGTTGCCAAGTTCTAAAAAATATTTTTTTCTTTTCAATATTTTTGTGGTGCGGGCCCCTAGACGCCAGCCTAGTTGGCCTACCCTTAAATCCGGTACTGTTATATAGAGATAAAATTGTTGGAAAATTGTTTAATAGTTAAAATTGTTGAAAAGTCTATAATTTTATGATATTTCTTGGGGCTTCATTTGGAGGTACGGTAGGCTACCGTACTAAAAGGATAGGCTACAATTTCAGAACTAACTTTTATTTACCTGAATCTAGAAATTTAAGAAGTTTTGTACGACTGCCTGTTTATTTCCATAAACAGGGCCGTATTTCTAAATAGGCTAAGTAGGTTGCAGCCTAGAGCGGCAAATTTTCACGGCGGCAAATTAAAAAAAATCAATATTTATAATATAATTTCAAAAAAAATTACACGTTCTACACGATTTCTGAATTTACTTTGAAAAACATGACCTTCTAGTAATTCTTAGAACGTAGTTGCCTATTATTTTAGTGCATTACAAAATCGGTTTGATCTCCGAATACACTAAACCTAATGCACTTAGCCTAATAGTACGGTGCAATTAGACTCAAACCTTAACATCTAAAGAAGAAGGACGACTCCTATGCCAACTTGTTCCATACAGCCCCTTTTGTATGACTAAATATAATTTTAGGGGTTTTTGGGGTTGTAATGGTTTTTAAAATCGCTGTAGCACATGAACCACTGAACATAGAAGTGAGAATTTGGTCTCAAATTAAAGAGAAATTAATTTTGCCAAGAGGGATTTTGAAATAAGGATGCAAGTGTTTCCAATTCAAAGTTACTAACTTTCAAAGTAACGGAATAATTCCTGTGAAACAATATGGAGTTTTCAAAAAATGTAACTTGGAAACAGTTGATGGTACAGAGTAGTAATAAATTGGTCTCAATCTCTTCCAAATTATGTTTCTATAGAAAAAGCATGCATGGAATTTTTTCTTCCGACGCTTGGTTCGGCTACAATTTACGAAAAACTGAAATTTTGCACCTTTCACCCCCCTCCCCCAAAAACCCGACACTCAAAACTAACTTTTTACAAAACAGTAAAGGGGTTGTATAGAACAAGTTGGCATAGGAATCGTCCTTCCTCTTTGGATGTTGAGGTTCGGTCTTTTTTTGAACCAATTGCACCGTACTATGAAGTCCACGAAATATTTCTTGCTACATGCCCATCTATATAAATATATCTTAGCATCTTACTACTGATTTGGCCATGACTGCCGCTTACCCACGTACCCCCCTTGACCCACTAGGAATAACTTGACGACTAGGTATAAGCAAAGCATAAGTTTCAAGGAGGCGGCAAGTTTACATTTAGCCTATAGGCGGCATACTTTTAAATCCGGCCCTGTCCATAAACAATGCATTATTTTGTACTACAATAAATTAATAAAAAGTTTAGCCTATAATGAAATACTAGCTGAGAAATTTAATGGAACTAGTAAGAAATTTGCAACTCCAATGGTGATATTGAGATAAAGTAGGTGCTTTAAGCCACGTTTACACCGGAATGTTAATAACAAATGTTAATAAATTTTTATATAATAAGTTATAATTATAATATACTAGTCTATATAATAATACGTTATTCACAAACGTTATTAACAAATGTTATTAACACTCCGGTGTAAGTGTAAACGTGGCATAAGAAAGTTACCTAATTTTTACACTTAAAAAGAATACCGGTATAATTTTACATGAATATTCAATTGATAGCGAGGAAGACTTATATGTTAATCGATTGCAGGGGCAATCTCACAATTAATTATTCTCTTTAGTTCAACTTTCGACCAGAAGCCAGGTGGATTGCGTAAGTATAGCCTATAAAGTTTATTGTTTGAAAATTGTTGGTGAAATTAATGGACTTGGTTTAAGATTCTCGCATCTGTACTGTGTAGAGAGGTTTTTTGATGGATGTGAGTATTTTTAATTCATTATTAAATTTTCTTGTTAACAAGTAAACAAGTACCTAGTCTGAAAAGTAAAAAGTAGAGGGACACACATTGAGAGGATAGATTGGAATTTTTACACATTGAAAGATTAGGTACACAAAAAAGTTTGAAATATTGAAATAATAAGTTATAATAATTGTTTAATTTTAAAGAAAAATAATTGTATAATCACAAGTTATTGGCGTTCTGAAGATCCGCTCAACAGGATATAACATAGTATATTATTTAATTATTGTAGCAAGGATCTTCAATTCTGATTGAATAATTCTTTAATTATATCAAAATAGTTTTCAATAATGTCCGCAAGCTGCTAATGAAACTTTGCAATAAGGTAGGCCTAGTCTACTGTATATTGTAATAATTGGGAGGCAGTGTAACTTGGGCTTCTCCCGAAAATGTGCAAAAACCAAATCATTAAGTACTGTACCGTACCGTAGCTATTGTATACTAGCTTTATATTTAACATTGTTGGAGAAAATCACCAATGAAACTACCGAAATTTGGGATTTATTATGAGATGATATTGGAAATGATTTCGTTGGATAGAATAAATTTGCTCTATGTTAACTTACTTATATTAATAATGTAGAGGTTTCAGTTGCAGTAATATAGATCTGTATAAATGGCACTACGGGGTATCAGAGTGATTGAGCTAGCTGGTCTTGCACCAGCCCCATTTTGTGGAGCGATCCTTGCTGATTTTGGTGCAACTGTCATTAGGGTTGACAAGGTAAGATACAACATTTTTACTATTACTGTACTTGAATTTTTTATCTTCTCAATCCGATAGCTTCGTCTTATAATATGAATGTGGTTTCTTGAATTTTTAAAAATGTAGATTAAGATGGTAGCTATATAATTTTTGTGTAGGCCTATGTATGCTTATGTTTATTAATCTCCACCCCCATTTTAGAAATGAAGGTTTGATTGTTCATCCTTGATTATAATTAAAACTGAATAAATCGATTCAGTTGTTGTATGATTATGAGAATGAACTTTTGAATTTCATAAAAATTCAAATATAAGGCTATCTATTTTGATATATGTGACATTTTCCTCTAAATAGAAGTGATCAGGAAATCTTAGAGTTTTTGTTATAAAATCAACAAACCAATACCGGTAGGATACTATACTATGCTGATTGTAGAATTTTAAAATCTTTCAATTTTTCCCTGAGTCACATGAGTAAAAATTCTTTAAGTTATACAATATATTTTTTAATAGAATAATAATTTTTGTTTATCGAAATTCTCTATTTTCACTTGAAAATGCAATAGTGGTTATTGTATCAATTATTTTTTTTACAGATTGATCAAAGTCTTTATCCAGATTTTCTTGGACACGGTAAAAAATCGGTAGCAATCAATTTGAAGAATAGCACAGGAGTTGAAATATTTCGCAGGCTTTGCAAAAATTCCGATATATTAATAGAACCATTTCGAAAAGGTAAGCTGTATTCAACTCTTAATAAAAAGACAATATCAAATAAATAAATAAATAACAACAATATATAACACCTTACAACTCATATAACAATATATTGTTGGCCATTCAGAAATCTTTTCAACCATATTATTTTGATAGAGCGTTATAAATATTACTTACTGGTACTGTCTCATTAATCTAGTATCTAGTGTATTATTGGATCATTACAAAACAATATATTCACGGAATAAGTGTTTATTCAACCCCCAGTATTAGGTCTGGCGTATGCTGAGACGCACCTGACGCAGCCCACGCAAACTATAAAAAATAGCCAATCACAGCTCTTTTCCTGTCATTAGTAATAGCTGTGATTGCGTCAGGTGCGTCTCAGCATACGCCAGGCCTTAATGTCACCGATTTGTTTCCAGGTGTGATGGAAAAACTTGCTTTGGGACCACAAGAGTTATTGGCTGAGAACAAAAGACTAATCTATGCACGGTTGACTGGTTTCGGTCAGAAAGGAGCTTACTCCAAAAGAGCTGGTCATGATATCAATTATGTTGCAATGTCAGGTATGTAACTTGATTGGTAGGCCTGAATTGATTTGACTTGAATTGTTTTTGTCTACCACAGTCCGAACTGTCAGTCTTAACTGACAGAGGATGTGGACCATTATACAGTTGTTGACTGTCAAAGTCCGAACTGACATTGGATGGGGACCCTAAATATCCTCAATTGTTTCTCGAGCCGTATGTTTTTTTTGTTGAATATGTGAAGTGGGCCATTGAAGTGGGTTGAACTCCACTGTTATGTGGGTGCTGTGAGTACATTGGGTGCAAGTGGGTACATTCGATCCACGGTAATTATTCAGCTAGAATTGGTTCCAAAAACCATGGTGGTTTAGTATTTTCCTTGTATTTCCTAATTAATGGCTAGTATAGTCTGTCCAAGCAAAGAAAATACATTCTGGCAAGATAGGAAAATGACTCCAGCTTGGTCAATATTGGTTAAAAAATTATAAATTTGGTCTCAAATTGTAGGAAAAATTCTGATCTACACTTTGAGATTAAATTCATAACCAATATATTGACCAAACTGGAGCCATTTTCCCATCTTGTCAGAATGTTTTCTTTGAATAAAATTGACACTTTTATCAGAGGTGTTGTGGAACTTATCCATAATTTATGTAAAAGTGGAAACAGAGGTTGTCAGATCCACAATGTTAAACTTGAGTATGGTTTTTCAAATAAACTTTGTGGATCCTGACAACCTTTGTTTTCACTTGCCTAAATGCTTTCTTTGCTTGGACAGACTATAACTAGCCAGTAATAGAACCAGCTGACTAGGCTATATTAATCTGTTCTCTAGTCAGCTAGTCCGTTACAGTTACGCAGACAGCATCAGCTGTTGAAACGCACGCCATAAGGAACAGACGAAACCGCCATAATTTGAGGCACCAGCTACACCAGCCTGCCTTTCGAAAGTTTTGATATGTATATTTGTGTTCTACTGTTGCAGGTCTACTGTCAATGCTTGGCTGGGAGAGTGATAGGCGACCGTCGCCGCCCCTCAACTTGGTGGCTGACTTCGCGGGTGGATCGGTGCTGTGTGCGCTGGGCATAATGATGGCGCTGGCCGAGAGGACGCGCTCCGGCCAAGGCCAGGTGGTTGACTGCTCAATGGTGGCCGGCAGCGCCTATCTTGCCTCATGGATATTTCGTGGACACGGCTCCCAGCTATGGTCCAGACCGAGAGCCAAAAACTTGTGAGTCCAACCAATTTCCAGCATTAAATTCAAGTATAATCTTGAAAGTATGTAGTCCTAACATTCAAGTATTTTTTAAAAGTATAGTCTTGCAGTCTAGAATATTATCAAGCTATTTTGGATATTCCCTGTTTGAATCAAATTTGAATTCACCACAAAATTTACTGCTAATTTCGAATTAGCATGTAGATTTGTATATTTTTTTATTGCATCCCCGGCACAACTTGTAAAACAAGACAAAATATCTTTGAATAATTAGGCTATATTCAAATTCTACTCATTGCTATAGAATCTTATGAAATTCCTTGAGGAGTTTGTTATGTCTGTCATTTTAAACTTTACTACCCTCGCACTCACAACGATTTTTGAACGTTCGATTTTCCCGTCCTTACAAATTATTATATCGAATTATTATTCTGAAAACTTCGCATTTCTCAAATAGAAATCCTGCATTATAGAATGTAGAGTTCTATTCTGATGTATATAGGGTATATATCTTATTTCTCATTTTCTTCATAATATGCTCTCTATATTACTACATTCTTTTATTATTATGAATATTGAAGTATATTTTCATTATTCACGTAGAGTTGTGGTCTCCTTAATTTTCTTTTGAAGTTGTTATTGTAAAAGATTTATTTATTTATTCAGCGTATGGCTTTTAATAGTGGGGAGGCCCAAGGGTTGTTCCACTTCGCCAGAACCTCAATTTCCACAAATGGAGACATGAGTTATAGTTATTTTAAAAAGTTCATTTAAAAACATAATTTATGATTTTAGAAAATTAGAAACATTTAAATTTTGTCATGGCAACATTCTAATAGGTAGCCTATTCATATTAAATAAAAAATGGGCTACTTTGTCAAATACACCATTAAATGCAATATTAATTGAAATATGTAAGTTATCCAGATGTGATGTATCTAATCAATTTCAATTTATTTATCGTAGGTATTTATTTATTTATCATTCTTATCCATGTCATAGGAAGGCTTTTTGGAAAGGCTCATAGGATCCTTGGAATTTTTGGAAAGGATTTGGAAAGGGTGTGATAGGGCACAAGCAAGCACAGTGATCAGAAAAGTTCTCTGCTCAACTTATTGGCGTACTTGAAGGTAGAAGAAGTAGTTAATTTTGATACATGCATTAATTTATTGTTTCACTTTATTTGTTATCTTGACACAGGTAATATATTGTTCAGGAATTTCATTTATAATTTTAGTGCTTAGATATATGTAAGAGTTGTCTTCTAATAGTTTCAATGTTAGTATGATAGATTATGTACTTATGTGAGGTGGGTCTTGAATCGTATAAATAATATACTAATTCAAACATTATTCAAAGTATAAGATCCTGGGACAAGGTACAGATTGAATTCTGTCACAGATCAAAGAATTTGCATCATACTTGATTTAAAAATGAAATCATTCGTTTTTCAAGTTTTAATTAAAGTTTGAATCACCATTCCAAATTATAAACCTTTGTATCCAGCATGATAGAAGATTCAATTCAATTCATTATTCAATTCATTATAGAAGATTCTATTTTCAATTCGAATTTGGAAACTTTAGCCCTGAGATCACACAAGGATAGTATCATCAATCACTAATTGATAGTATTAATAGTGCAAATGAAATAATTTTTTGGTTTTAAATATACTCGTATATTTCACTACATTCATCACGTACAACTGTCTTAACTGTCAACACCTTAAGCTCTTCAAAAGACAGGTTGGTTGGAAAAAGTGAGAATTATAACAGCCCCCCAATACGGAAATACCATACTGAATTATGGACTGTACCAGTGCAAAGTATACGATTTTCAGGTGACTTGGGTTTAGAATTTTTTGATTAAATTTCCATTTATCTAAACAATGTTTGCGTGCAGTGAATTCACACAATTATTATGTGATTTTGTATTGGTAACGTTGACAGTTTGGACGGAGGAGCTTTCTTCTATGACACCTACGAGACCAAGGATGGCAACTGGATGGCGGTGGGAGCCCTCGAGCCTCAGTTCTACAGTCAGCTGATCAACGGCCTCGGCTTGGATGAGGAGCAAGTGCCTCAGATATGTTCAGCTGAGGACGGTGTGAAGTTCAGGAAATTGTTCGCGCAGATATTCAAATCTAAAACGAGGGCCGAATGGTGTGAAGTAAGTACTTGTTATTTATTTGATTAACATCATCACTGCTTTTTATGCTGCCTATATTTATTGTTATTCTCCCCCCAATAGTGATATTTATAATAATGAGTTTTAAGTATTGTAATTTTTACATGGAATATCAATTGTTAGAATACAATATAGAAATATTATTAAACAAGAATAATCTTGTTATAGTTTGGTTGTCATGGAAGTTGTAACAAGTTGAAAGGTTTTGTGCTCCAAATTTTTCGAAATTTCATATTTTGCAGAAGTTATTTTGGTGATATTTTTGTGTTTTGTGTGTTTTGAACTCTCTCAAATTAAAAAAAAAAAACATTCAAGTTTCTGTGGATCATTTCAAGATATACCACAATTGCCTATCGAGGATAATTATTGAGGTTATTTTGCCGGTGGAACATCCTTTTAGGACTCCCCACCAAATATGACTCTACTGTAACCGAATCGAACGAATAGATAACAAGACACATAGCAATGTCCTCCGTTTCGGGGCTGGTGCAGTAAAATTTCTACTTGATGAAACCTGTGATAATTTCCATCAGGATGGTTTGTTGATTATTTATACTATCTAATACTAAGATACTATCTAATCTAAGACGGTAATACTATCTAGCCAGTCTCAAGTATCATTCAAAATAGGATGATTTATAGCAAAAAAAAGAAAAAAAGGCTCTATTCCTATTGCACCATACATAAGGAGGCATTATGATAATAATCATGGGAAAATCATATCGAACTATAATATTTTTAACACTTTGAGTGTTCAAATAATGAGTAATTTTAATTTTATTGTGACCCAAAACCTCTAATAAATTTGAAAGATATTATGTTCAAAAAACTGTATGTGATGATAAGTGAAGTTCACTATATACGAATGTGCTCCTTGTCTAAGCAGCCCAATGGAAATAGATAGTAAATTTATTTGATGCCACTGTAGCACAACGGGGATTGTAGTAATAATAATAATAATCCATTTCCATTTCTCCATTTTCCTTCATTCGGGTAACCCCAGAAGAAGGGAGTTTATTATAAAAAAAGCAAAGAAATACACTGTCTGAACAATAAATCATCATAAACAATATTCAATCAAATTCAATTAGAGCCAAAGATACATAATAGTTGAATGAATACAGACATATATTAGAAACTTCCTTCACAATCAAGACAAAAGTTTACACTGAATGAAATTAATTTCTCCAAAACCTTCTCTAGAAGGTTTGACTGGAGGAGTCGAGCTTTAAATTGGAAAAAAACATTTTTATTACAAAATTAAAGAATTAGAACTAAATCATTTATTTGAATTAAAAAATTAAATTGATTTATTTGAATGAGCTTCAAATTGGAAAAAAAACATTTTCATTACAAAATTTAAAAAATAGAACTAAATAATTTATTTGAATAAATTACTCAAATTCATTCATATTATAAATCAAAAACATTTTCAACTTTATCTTAATAGTTGAAAATGTTTTTGATTTATAATATGAATGAATTTGAGTAATTTATTCAAATAAATTATTTAGTTCTATTTTTTAAATTCTGTCTAAAGCAATAAGATAATCTGGCAACTCATTGAAAATAGTAGGTATAACAAATCTTAATTCACTTTCACCATCACTATCACCATCACCATCCCTATCACTATCACCCTTCAAAAAAACTCTTCTGAATACTTCAATTTAAAAAACTTGGCAATATACAATGACATTGAGCTGAGTAAGAGAAGTATTGAAGACATTAAATTCGTCATTATTCTAGTAATCTAGAATCTAATATCTCCTATGTGTGGTCTGCTTGAGGAATTAGGAAAATTATTCCCATAAATTAGCTGTGATGAGCTTGTAAGCTAGTGATTTTATTGTGGCTCCAAATTTTTAAGTTTATAATTATTTTTTAAGTTTTATAATGATTATTTTAATGGATTTTCTACATTTATTTCTTCTGTAAACCTTCTAAATACAAAATTCTTTATGATTTTTTTTCTGAATGAAAATTGTGTGAAGTGGAAAGTGTGTGAAATGAAACATAACCTGAATTTGGACATTTCAATCAAAATTGGTGTAGAAAAAGTTTTGGACTAACGCCTGTTTTTTCTCTCCTTTTACTGTATCAATTTGATGAAATAAATAAATAAAAATAAATAAATTCCCATAGTAGAGATAGTATTTTGGTTATTCATGCCCCAGTCAGAGAGTTATCTTGATGCTGTTTAGGGGCAAGTTTCATTTAGGGGAAAGATCTCCCTAAAAGCTCCATTATGTCGCTCATGGTGACGGAAAATTGCTATTCACCAATGAAGTTGGGAAGAGATCATTATAGGAGATGCCAATGAAACTGGCGGCTGGCAAATGTCTGTTATTATAGTGCTCAGCTCTTCCAGGACCGTATGAAAGATGTCTACAAAAGTGAAAAAGTCTAGCTGAGATCGCTCTCTTATCGATATGCTCTTGCAGACCGCTTGCTGACTGTCATAACAGGGATGAGCGTTGATAAAAGGCATTGGCCAATTGTCAGTTTTTTGTGTCTGCTATACCTCCTAAGACATAAGTTGTTTGCATCAAGGTAATTAGAATAGAAAGGTATGAGTCATCAGCATCGTAGCCGGGAGTAGGCTCTATAAAACAGTGAATTTTGACGTCATTGGCACCACAGCTGTTTAGCGAACCTAGAAATTTGGAACTTCGTCTGCTCCTTGTGCGTTCCAATCAAAGTAATTAGATTAAAATCATTTCTGACGTCACGGAAAATATGCACTCTGATTTGAACTGGCTATTATGTTATCACTGCATCATTTTTTTGCAAACATGTGGTTTCTGTTATTAATACAGAATCTTTTCTCAATTGCATTCAAACTGTAGGTTATATAATTGTATTAAGCAAAATGAACTCTTGTTATTATATGGTGATTCCAAGAAAATGAGTTCATCATATCGACAATAAAGAGGCAACAATTTCTATTTCAAAACATTATGGGAAAAGAGGTTACGAGAATAGGTTTGGCAATAGATAGATTGCATGTAAATAATATGAATATGGGCCGTATAGCTATTGCCAAAAAGTTTTTCAAATAGGCATAGAAAAATCAATTTACAACATCAGCGTTTGGAACCAAGTTGGAACGCACAAGGAGCAGACGAAGTTCCTCACTTCTAGGTTTGCTAAACAGCTGTGGTGCCAATGACGTCAGAATTCACTGTTTCCTCCCGGCTACGATGCTGATGACTCATACCTTTCTATTCTTATTACCTTGGTTTGCATCATCGCCTTGTTAATTCAAAGATTTGAATTTTTGAGTCAGAAAGGAACAGAAAATTTGAGAAATAAAAGTCTGTGAATTTTTTTGGTCTCAGAAAATGTAGTCGTTTCAAGAATAAGATCCAGCAGAAATATCTAGACTTATCAAATACTTTGAAGATATTTAGAACTCGATAACAGCTCAGTAACTGAGCTGTAAAACTGTTTTAATTCAAATTTGAAAAGGAACTGTTTGTTAATAGGGGAGCACGTGGTGTTGGTACCGGTAGGCTAGTTGTTGGTAACTCTCAGCCAATTTTATTTACATTGAGATTTTCCTGAAATTTGGAATATAACTTTAACATTCTTAAACTTTTTAAAAAATGGTTCGAGAATGATTTTTTCAAGCTATATTGAATCATTTTCGTGTAATACAGATATTCGATGGACTAGATGCCTGTGTCACACCAATTCTCAGTCTTGAGGAAGCTGCGCTAAACCAACACAACATCGATAACAAAACTTTCTCGAAAAATGATGATGGCGCATTCTCACCAAACCCAGCACCTATTCTTAGTCGCACTCCTGCTGAAACAAACTTCCATAAGTGCAATCCAGGATCTGGAGATGATACGGAACAGATTCTCGTTAATGATCTGGGTTACTCAAAGACTGATGTTGAACGTTTTGAAGATTTAGGCGCGATAATGAGAAACAAGCTGTGAAAATTTAATTCACTTACTAGGATACATTAATATTATTTTTACATGGGCTAGGGCTAGTAAGAATAGTGTATACCTATATACACTACCTTATATATATCCTACTATAATATATAGCTACCTAAATATACTATTAATACAATTAATTATATTAATATAAATAAAATGAAAGAAATTACACAATTTTGAAGAAATGTTCAACAATCTTGATTTATGTTAACCTGTATAATATGTATTTCTATTCATGGAGTAAAAACAATCAAATATAATATGGATCAAAATTGAGTCAAACTCAATCAAAATATTCGAATCATTAATTTGAGATTTTTAATTATTGTTGATTTTCAAATTATGGAATACTTAGCCTTAAAAATGATTATTTTTAGTTGGAAGTTTTGGAAGTTGGAGAAAACATCGGGTTAGAACTCCTCTTTATCACTAAATATCTTTAATCACTAAATTTTGGTCTATATGTTCATCCAACATGGGGAACCATGAATGACATAGGAAGAGGACAGTATTTGCTTTAGTGATAAATAGGCTATTATTGGCTGATTCTACTATAATTTTCCAAGCACAAGCCTTGAGCTCATGTGGGAATCATCCACGAAAATATAAATTGTACTTCTTTGTACTTTGAACGACTTGAAACTGACGATCAGTATTCATTTCCATAAGTGGAACTTACCCTACTTGGAATGAAAAATTATGTTGTCTACATGAATCTAGAATAGAATAGAATAGAATAGTTGGATTAATACTTGGAATGGAAAATTATGTTGTCTACATGAATCTATATTACATGAATACAGTTCTACACTATATTATACTAATTAATTAATATAGAATGTTTTAATTTTGAAATAAATATAAAGCTGTGCTGCTCATTCTCTTCTTGTGATTTACTCTTTTATTTATCCTCAAAATATCTCATGATGCTAGAATATTGATTGGAAATGCTTCGATGAAGAACGCTTCAATCAAAAATATTTATACTAAGCTTCTGTTATCTAACCTCTCATAATATTTTCTTATCCAATTTTCCTCATCATCTCTCATTCATTGATCTTATTCTGTTGAATCATATATAACAGTTTTCTCAGACCTACTAATACCAGGCTATTCCTTTACAGTAATAGTGCAGTGGTCACCAAATGGCGGACCGCTAGCTAGTTTTGTGTGGATCGCGATGCCATACCGATCTCAACGAAAAAATTTGAATAAATCTTGAAACAAAAATCCATAAAGTCACGTTTACACCGGAGTCAATAACAACTAAATTGTTAATAACTTTTATATAATGAGTTATACTGTATACAATATAAAATGTGTATATAATATAAAATATAAGTCTATTATGGGGAGCGGTTGTCTCAGTGGAGCGTCTAATCGGTGAGATTAGATAAGAGACTTGCCTCTGCCACCACTGTTGTACTGGTGACCAGATCCTCTGAATTCAATTCATGAGCCTCAAAAAACGCTTCCCGGTGGTTCGGAACCCACCTAAAGCTGAAGGTCTATTCATTTCTCATCATCATCCTTTCCATTACCCACGCACAGGCCCAAAAAGCACAAGTGGGCATCATCCTAAAAAATGTAGGCCTAATAATGAGTTAATAATAAAAGTTATCAACATTTGTGTTATTAACTTCGGTGTAAACGTGGCTTTAGGAACACTCTAAAGTCTAAATGAAATTAAATGATTGAAAACCCACAACAATAAATTAACACTTCTCATTATACAACTCTCAATAAAAAGTTGGAGCTTGGACCCAGCAAAAATACTTCTACATTGTGTTGGCTGAAGGGTGAGAGTTATATCTCTTACTCTAATATCTAAATAATATAGAAGGACATATGGCACAACAAAGAGTCACTTTTGAATATTGGTAATGATGAAACTAGAATGATATTGATGCAGATGAAACTAGCACTTATAGATATAAAAACACTGAGAAACTTAACTTACATGTGAGTCAGGGGATATTTCGGCTACTTAGGCAAGCCTTCTTCAACCCAGACACTGGGTTGATCTGTAAATAATAGAAATAGTTATATCTCTTTACAAGACCTAGATCTGTACTTCATTACTTTCAATTCCAAGTTGGTTGCATATTTAACTTGGGCGAAGTGTAGGTGGAGTTTGTTTTGAGCTTTTAATGCCAATCAAATTCAAATTTTTAGATATTCTCCAAAATATTAGGTACTAAAATTCCAAAAATGGATTTTGCGATTTGCAAAATAATTCAAGAGAGGGATAAACAAGAAAGGGACAGTGAAGGGGTAATAGCTTTGAATCTGGAATAGCTTTAATAGCTGGAATGAGAACCTTGCAGATTGGCTACTACTTAATTTTTTGTTTGAAAATATGATTTTCACTTTTTTACACCCCTATGTAGTGTTACAGGAAGAATGATTTACGGTAATCGAAAACCAAAGGTGAAGAAAGCTTTTTTCGAACAAAACTCTTCTTAATGGAAGGAGGAACCAGTTCTTGTGGAACAGTCGGTCATTCTCTCTTTCTGGCATGTGAACTGCAGACGCGCCGACTGGTCTATGTACTCTGTGTGCTCTGTACTGGTCAAACAGTTAGTTTCCCTTGTGGCTAGCATAGGAACAAAGCATAGCTCTCCACCACCACGCACCACCGTCGGCTAACATGGTTTCAATATTCACCGCGGTATCAAATAAGTGATTATTTTCGTGCAATAGACTTTGCTTGAAACTCTATACAACCTCACCTCTGTGACTGGAGCTGTCCTCATAGATTGACAGGTGAGACATCATTCATTTGCACAATTTATGTTAAGAGTAATTAGTTATTAGTCTTTAGTAAATTTTGTTTTTGTTTGTCAATGGCTCAACAGCCCATGAAGGGCCTACCAGCTGGTAGCCAGTTTCATATTCACTCCACTGTACAGTCCGTCCAAACAAAAAAGAGTAATAAGTAAATAGTTTGGTAAAATGTAACTACATAATTTCAGGAATATACGGTCACATCTATCTTCTCTCTTACAGCTAAAAACATTGATCTTTTATAATTAAACCGAACATGTTTAACAGGGTTCGATAAACTTTTGGCATAAATGATTCAAATTACAGATAGTACTGGTTTTTTAAATCCAATAATAACCATGGCTTCAATTATTCAGAATTTATGAAAAAATTCTCAAGCCCACTCCAACAAGCCTTTCAATTGAAATTTACTTCACTAAATATTTGAAAAACTCTTGGCTTTTGAAACTTCTTTGTTTAGCCATTTCTCATCCCCTTACCCCACCTGTATCAGATTGACCCCACTGAATCGTAGGGATGTTTTTTTTATTAATTACGGTACCGCTACTAAAATCAGCCTTTGGATTGTGCATGTTTAGAGTAAAAGGGGAATGACGAGGGATGACTGATTTGAAGAGAGCTGGAGCTGTTAATCGTGTCTTCCTTAACATTGGAGAGTCCCAAGAAAAATATCTTGGTCACAATTGGGACGTTAGATTAGCTTACTTTTTATGATAACGAAGTTCAATATAAAAAAAGGTCATAATAATTTCCTAAAAATTACAGAATCAAGATTGGTTCGAGTTGAAATACCTGAATTGTTATTAGTCTATGTGCTTCAAAATGTTTGAATCAACTTTGTTACATGATACGGTATATATACGGTAATATACGATACAAACTTTTAAATAATAATTTATACGAGCCCTCTCAATTCGGTATTCCATTTGATACAATACATAAATACGTATGTCAATAACAGTTTATGTCATCTTGTATCTTCTTGGTAGGAAATTGAGTTATGGATACACAAGCAATGCATATAAAATAATCCGGTTAGATTGGTAATGTATCCATGCCAAGATGCCATTAGTGTGGGGAGATTTAATTGCTATAACCTTCCATCAACGTAGTTGACCAATTGCGTCTTTTTAATACTTTTAAAGTTGCGTTATGATTGTAAACACCATCATATAAAAAATTAATAAGTTTTCGATCACAGTCAAATAAAAAACGAACAAGATAAGCTTGTTGTTATAGCTGAACTTACAAAATAAACAAAGCCACCGATCCATGCTACCGGTTATCGGCTAGTGTTGGAAAAGGTGATTTAAACGATATGAAAAAACGTTGATTCTTCACATTATTAGATAGGCTTGAAAGTTGCTATGTAAGTTATTATTAAATCGTAAAGCTCCAGACACATTCGCCATTTTCAATGTTGACGTCATTTGAGCAACTTCACTACCTACCTAGATGTCCTTCCAAGTCATTCAAATCATCAATCCAAAAATTCGAAAGATTTACAAGTTTTTGGACACTTCTTCTATGAATAGGAATTTTCCTTTAGTACCTACCTATATATAAATATAATTCTAAAAACTGATGCTCCAGATAAGGCTTTTATATGAGAACGTATTTATATAAATAAAAAACAAAAACAAGTAGAGATGTTCTGCAAGATGGAAACAGTAGGATTTTTTCAATGTTCCAATAAGGACTTTCAAGAGTCCATGCTCCTCTCCTGACTTGAATATTTTCGCGGGAAAAAGTGTGCGATAATCATCAAACACGACATGCTCCCCTTAGTCTTTTTTTGCCTTTTGAATTCAACAATAATATAATTATGTTAATGTTTGCTCCAGGTAGGCCTACTAGGTGGATGATTTTCATTTGGTTGGTATAAAGCAGCGTGTCTGCTTATTCTTTTTCAGTCCTAATTCACAAAATTAACATTTATAGTTATTAGTATGGTTCTCAAATCAATTAATCATTTTTGAGCCCAACATTCAACCGCACTTTTTTCCATTTTTTTGTATCTAGTTCCAAAAAATTACATATTTAGAGAGAAAGCTGCGAATTGAATAGCAATTGTACCGTGTCTCTGAGAAGGAGAGTAAATAATTTTATTTTTTTCATTGAAAATATGGATAAACAACTTTAGGCTAATAACTTTAAAAGTTTTAAAATCATTTCAAAAACGAGTTTTGAGAATTTTTTTTGAACTTATAGTCCGTACCAGAAACTTCATAACTCTACAAATCAAGCACTGCCTCCGAACATGCATCTGCCATGTTATCTGCCATAACGAACATGTTTGCGTCATAATGGGCCCTTATTTCAACTTGATGGTGTATCTTAAATGAGTTTATCTAAACTATTTGCAAAAATCCGATTGATAAACATATCACTGGAGTAAAATTTTCATTTGATGAGATGAATTTATACCGCCATGATGGGTAGAAAATGATGAGCTATTGAACGATAGAATCCGACTTACCAATCAAAAGTTATGGGGGAATATAAATGATTAAAAATAAAGGGGTGCTTTTGACCAACCCCCATGAATCCTATGATAGTCTTGGTCGTGTAAACGATTTTTATGAGAGTCTAGGGTCTCAAGAAACGAAATCTAGAAGTATGAGCCAATCCGAAAATTTGTAATATTTTTTTTGTACGATAAAATGTAATTTCAGGGGATTTTGAGGATGTAAGGGTTTTTTAAAATCGCTGTAGCACATGAACCACTGAACATAGAAGGGTCAATTTGGTCTCAAATTGAAGAGAAATGAATTTCGCCGAGAGGGATTTTGAAATACGGATGCAAGAGTTTCCAATTCAAAGTTACAAACTTTTTAAAGTAAAGGAATAATTCCTGTGAAAAAAATATAGAGTTTTTAAAAAATTGTAACTTGGAAACGGTTGATGATACAGAGTTGTGATTGGTCTCAATCTCTTCCAAATTTTGTTCTCTAGAAAAAACATGCATGAAATTTTTTTGTCCGACGCTTGGTTCGGCTACAATTCACAAAAAAACTGAAATTTTGCACCTTTCACCCCCCCTCCCCCAAAAACCTGACGCTCATAGGGGTGTAACTTTTTACCAAACAATAAAGGGGTTGTATAGAACAAGTTGGCGTAGGAATCGTCCTTTCTCTTTGGATGTTGAGGTTCGAGTCTAATTGTACCGTACTATATTGCACATTGTCCAGCTTGTTAGGCACGTTTGAGATTCAAGATTTTGAGGCTTATTCACCATAGCGAACAACCTACAAATTTTACCCTTGAGAAGAAAAACAAGAAACTATAAATCTCCTTGAAAAATTAGAAATTTATATAATACAAAATTACATCCTGACCAATTAAAAATTTCCTCCCATACACTGTTCGATACGGTAATCGTATTTGAATACACTACCCTCTTACCGCCATACCCCTCCCCATCCTTTCTCCTACACCGTACCATCAATCCATCAAATAACCAACCCTTCAGAATATTGGAGCTCAGTAGTGCCTCACAATCTTGACAATCTTGCAATACCAGCACAAAACAATTGTCGTGTCAAAAACGTCAGTGATTTCACTGTGAAGTTTTTATTTTATTTTAATTGATTTATCATTGAAAAAAGATGGATGAACGATAAAAGACTTCATTATTCTCTTTAGTTTAACTTTTGACCAGAAGCCAGGTGGATTTTTGTATAATATTTTATTGTTTGATAATTGTTATTGAAATTAATGGACTTTGTTTAAGCTTCTTGCATCTGTACTGTGTAAAGAACTTTTTTAATGGATGTGAGTTTTTTATTATTCCAATTTCTTGTTATCATCTAAAAAGTAAATACCGTAAGTGGAGACGCTTTGTATAGCCTACGCACTTCTATTGAAAGGATAGATTGGAATTTTCACATATAAAAATTACACAAAAAAGTCTAATATAATCTTCTATTATTCATGATGGAATTAAATAAGTATGATCACAAATTATTGACGTTCGAAACATCCGCTCAACAGGATATAACATTGTATATTCTCATTTAATTATTGTAGGAAGCTCCTTTATTCTGATAAAATATAATTGTTGAATTATATCAAAATAGTTTTCAATAATGTCCGCAGACTTCTCTGAAACTTTACAATATAGTTTGCCTACTCTTCTTTATTGTAGGGAATAGAGAGAGTAAGTTACTCTCAAAAATGTGTGAAAAACGAATAACTATTATATAAGTAAGTTACACCGCACGTACCGTAGCTATATTGTCTACAAGCCGTTATTTATCATTGCTGGAGAACATCACCAATACAACTGTCGAAATGTAGGATTACGGCATTATAAAATGATATTAAAAATCCATACTTACAGGTTTTTCGTTGAATAGAATGATCTTGCTCGATGCATATCAATATTGTAGAGGTTTTAGTTGCAGTAATCGATCTGGAAATGGCGCTGTGTGGTATCAGAGTGATTGAGCTAGCTGGTATTGCACCAGCCCCATTCTGTGGGGCCATCCTTGCGGATTTTGGTGCAACTGTCATTAGGGTTGACAAGGTAAGATACAACATTTTTACTTTTACTTAAATTTTTTATCTTCTCTATCTGATAGCCTAGTCTATGTTAAGGTTTTTTTTTGTAAATGAACCAAAATGTTACATTTCTTGAATAAAATAGTTTATTTATGAAGCTGTTGAGGAATCTCATATATCACTTCCGTATAGGAAATAATATTTTTTTCTACAAAACAGGAGTAATGGAAAGAAAAAAGTGATGCTCTGTGATGTGATGGGCAGTTTCAGAAATCACTTGAAAGCATTTTTTTCCAATTTCGTTCTGGAGACTCTAGTTTTACGGAGCATAAGACAAGTCAGTGGGTTCTTATAATCATTATAAAAACCATTTGTTGTTATTTATAAGGCTGAAAGATACTCTTGTACGCTATAATGAGTTCTGTGAGCTATAGGTATTTTTTTATCATGTCTCAATCGGTGATAAGAATATGTATGTTGTTTGTTCCTTAAATGCATTAAAATATAACATAAACTTGGTAACAATAAAATTTTGGAGTAAGTCTATGATACCGTACTCAAGTTTAATGAATTATTGAGATTGAATTAATGGATTCAATTCTTGTATTATAGAAAACTAACTGTATTTCAGAAAAAGTTTAAGAATTTTTTAAATTGTATCTGTATTTGACGGTTTCCTCCAGATAAAAGTGATCTGCATTCAGCAATCTTGGAGTTTTTTTCATAAACCTATAGAATTAACAAATCAATTATACCGGTACCTACGGTACTATGCTGTTTGTAGAATTTTAACGTCTTTAAATTTTTCCCTTAGTCACATGAGTAATAATTCTCTACATAATCAATATATTTTCCAATAAAATAATAATAATAATTTTTGTTTGTTGAAATTTTCTATTTCCATTATTTTTACTTTAAAATACAATTGTGGTTATTCATAAAACTATTTTTCATTTTTTATAGATTGATCAAAGTCTTTATTCAGATTTTCTTGGACACGGTAAAAAATCGGTGGCTATCAATTTAAAGAATAGCACAGGAGTTGAAATCTTTCGCAGGCTTTGCAAAAATGCCGATATATTAATAGAACCATTTCGAAAAGGTGAGCTGTGTTCAACTCCTTATAAGAAGACTTAGTATTTTATTTTTACTCATATTATTTGCGATTCAGAATTTTCAACCATATTATTTTGAAAAAAGCATCATAAATATTACTTACCAATAGTAATAGTCTTATCAATCTATATAGTCTCTAGTGTATTATTGGGTCATTGCAAAACAATATACTAATGGAAGTGTTCTTCAACCCCCAGTATAAATGTTACCTATTTATTCACAGGTGTTATGGAAAATTTTGCTTTGGGACCACAAGAGTTATTGACTGAGAACAAAAGGCTAATCTATGCACGATTGACTGGTTTTGGTCAGAAAGGAACTTATTCAAAAAAAGCTGGTCATGATATCAATCACGTCGCAATGTCAGGTATGTAACTTGATTGGTTGACCTGAATTGATTTTACTTGAATTGTTTTTGACTATCACAGTCCGAACTGTCAGTGGATGGGGACCATAAGCATCCTCAATTATTGTTCCTTGAACCGTATATTTTTCTTGTTCAATGTGTTAAGTGGGCTACTTCAATGTGGGTTATACCCACAGAGTTACGAGTTGTAACTAACTAGCATATACAACTATAGTTAGGCCTTCATGCGAACAGCATTGTAAATTCCCTCTTCACTGTAATTATTCAGCTAGAGTTGGTTCCAAAAATCAAAGTGGTCCAGTCTGTTCCTTATTGTAACTAGCCAGTAATAGGACCAAACTTTATTAATAAATCTGTTCTCTTGTCAACTGGTTCTCTACAGTTACGTCGACTATTTTCAGACAACATCAGTTGCTGGAACGCATAAGGAACAGACGAAACCGCCATAATTTGAGGCACCAGCTACACCAGCCTGCCTTTCGAAAGTTTTGATGTGTATATTTGTGTTGATTGCAGGTCTAATGTCAATGCTTGGCTGGGAAAGTGATCGGCGGCCGTCGCCGCCCCTTAACCTGGTCGCTAGCTTCGCGGGTGGATCGTTGCTGTGTGCGCTGGGCATAATGATGGCGCTGGCCGAGAGGACGCGCTCTGGTCAAGGCCAGGTGGTTGACTGCTCAATGGTGGCCGGCAGCGCCTATCTTGCCTCATGGATATTTCGCGGTCACGGCTCCCAGCTATGGTCCAGACCGAGAGCCAAAAACTTGTGAGTCCAACTTATTTCCAGCTATAAAATTCAAGTATAGTCCCATTTGAATTCAACCCCCCCCCCACACAAATTTACTGTTATAATTTCGAATAAAACATGTTAGATTTATACATTTTTTAAACTCGCATCTCCTGAAGGGGCACAACTTGTAAAACAAGACATAATATATTTGAATAATTAGGCTATATTCACATTCCACTCATTCTTACAGAATCTTTTGGAATTCCTTGAGGAGTTTGTTATGTCTGTTATACTTTCAACCTTAACCCCCTTGCACTCACAACGATTTTTGAACGATTTTGTTCGATTTTCCCGTCCTTGAAAATTATTATCTAGAGTTTCGGCATTCTCAAAACTCCGTATTTCTCAAATAGAAATTCTGCATTTCAGAGTTCTATCATGATATGTAGGGAATATTCCGTATTATTTCTGATTTTCTTCATATTACGCTGTGCTATATTATTACTATTTATTATAAGGGAATGTGTACCTCGAAACAATTTTAAAAAAAGTATTTTTATTTTCATCTGTTTATGATAAAAATACCTTATTTGAATTTTACTTGAAAGCCCAATATTTAAGCAACACTTCACCGTGAGCAAGATGTATAGAATAGTAGAGGTGGGGCAGAGTGAAGCAGCTTGCTGGGAAAACTATGGTACAGACGTCACAGAGCTCCTCTATTCAAAAATTTAGCATTGATTTCCCCATCCTTGACGAAAAATCGTACGCTTTTTTCCAATTTACTAAATACAGAATTGTTTTATGGATAAATTTCTTATATGAGCTTGTAGATAATTTTAAGACCTACATTTTGAGGGATTTACATGTATATTTTACTCAAATTTAACATGAGAAAAAGTCCGTTGACGTGTCTCGGGAGTGCTCTGCAGCTGGGCTAATTCAATTATGAGTAGCAATGCTATTATAAGATACATTTACAATATCATTGCATTCGATAGCATTGCTATCCATAATTGCATTAGCCCAGCTGTAGAGTATTCCCGAGACACGTTAACGGACTTTTTCCCATGTTAAATTTGAGTAAATTATAGATTTAAATCACTCAAAATATAGGTCTTGAAATTCTCTACAAGCTCATATAAGAAATTTATCTATTAAACAATTCTGTATTCCGTAAATTGGAAAAAAGCGTACGGTTTTTCGTCAAGGATAGGGAAATTAATGCTAAATTTTTGACTAGAGGAACTCCGTGATGTCAGTATCAAAGTCAGCTGCTTCACTCTGACCCACCTCTTCTAAACTATACACCTTGCACCATGGAAACATTCAAAATATCCTATTATATTAAGCGAGTAATTTCTGTATGTATGTATGTATGTTTGTGGAAACACGGATCTAGAAAACGGCTCTAACGATTTCCTCGAAATTTGAAATGTGATATAACCGTGATGGAAAAATAAGATTGCACCAGGTCTCATGTCTGGGAAAACTCTCTGGCCAGAATAATAAAAGAATTAAATATTCCTTATTCAGACATAGTCCCAAGTACTGCGTATAATTGCTGTTATCGTTAGCTGACCAAAACTATCCAGCTGGAGAAAACGGTGTTACATTCAAGTCTATAACACATGTTCATGCCAAAAAATTGTGAGAGGTGATCATATCAATTTTGATTTTTTTTACAATAACAATAGGTATTCAGCCTATGTAATTCAACAGTTCGGCCGCAGCTTCAGAGCAAAACTCGGTACCAGATATTTATTATTCATATTATGGAAGTAATGAACTGCTTTCTGTATCCCTGTGTTGTGGGGACAACCTTGTGTTGTGGGGTGTTGTACCTTGGGACTAATTGAAAGGTTAGGTAAACTTCAATACAGGGAATAAATTTTATTTTATTGATACAAAAATAGGAAAAGAAGAATAAAATATTATATGTTTTTACCATCAATATTAATTCGAAGTCATTCCATAAGTAGAAAAATGAACAGGAAACTTCATATCTTCCTTGAGACGCTGAGAGGGTTGTAGTTTTACCTACTTGTTCTTGACCAAGTTCGACTGACTCACGGTCTCCTCTCTCTTTATTTTCTTTGGTGTATGTATTTTGAAAACATTGCCCACCAATCCAGCTACATCATTATATTTGAATGGGCTTTCTTGGATTTGATAGCATTCGATTTCATATAATTATTGCAGCGTTATAATAGCCTTTGTATGGCCCAAAAACGGTTCGATCAAATGAACTTGTGAGAGGTATGACGTGGGAATGTTAGCAAAACCACACCTCATGAATCCAAAGATTCTAAATTTTTGTTGCATTATTGTTTTTTCTGTAATTTTGTTTTCCTTACTGTGTTGATGAGAATAACTTGAAATTTAACTGTTTTATCCCCAAAAATTTTAAATATGTTGTACCTTGGGACATCCCAAAGAACAACAATGATACTGTCTCAAGGTACATCATGATGCCTATCAGCCAAACATGGCCAATAAAAGAGTTTCAGGTTATTGGCACTCATCAACCATACCATTGGAAAGAGAATGTTTCACAGTTGATTTAAAGAAGCAAAATAACAAAAAAAAATGATTCAACAAAAATTTACTCACCTATGATAGTTTTACAATTTGTATTGTAGCTCCCACAAATCTCAGTTGATGGTTGCCATTATCTCTTAGTAACACCTAATGACCTGATTATCAACTAGTATATAGGTTAGTTAGAATTATTACCCACAGATGGCAGAGCAATGGTGATTGTCCCGAGGTACAACTGTCCCAAGGAACAACACTTTCCCCTATATATTGAAGTCTTTTTTCATTATTCACGTAGAGTTGTAGGTTGTAGTCTCCTTAAAATTTTTTGTGACGTTGTTATTGTAAAAGTTAGCCTAAGCATATTGAATAAAAATGGGCTACTTTGTCAAATGCACCATTACATTGCATTATCTATTAAAATATGTATCCAGATATTTTTTTCTTTTTTCTTATAATGAATGTTATTGGAACTTGTCTTAGAGACTTTACCATCAATTTTCAGTTCATCCAACGACGACTAAAGCAGTTCTGAGAGCAGCACTGTAACTGTACCACACTGCAGCACACACTATCACCAGTTGGTTTTAAACTAATTCAAAAGGCTCCGTTCTCTTAAGCCTCCTGATGAGATCTTGATTTTGAAGTAGTAGGCCTGCCTCGAGGTTGACATGATGATGGAGTCTGGACTCATGGCGCATAGCAAATCGTCTTATCTCACTAGACACAAACGGTATACGTAGATCTCTGTGCAAGTTACTGTTTCTAATGTACCAAGGAGCGTTGACCATATTCCTCAATACTTTTATTTTGAAAATTCTGTATCAAATTGACATTACTCTTACAGGCACAACCCCAGAGCTGAATCCCATTCACCCAAATTGATTCTAATATCTGGTTGTATATAGAATCTTCTTGTTCTTCAGAGATAAGCTGGATTGACAACCAAGTAATCAATACATTTGACCATATTTAATATCAAGCTGTTTCCTTTTTATTTTGATATGTTCCTTCCACTTCAATATGACACCTAATGTCATTCCTAGATACTAAGTAGTATTTTCACATGGAATTCTATGGCCATTCAAGCTGATGTCAATTGTTTCTATTACTTTTTTGTTAGCGAAGTTTACTATTGATTTCGATTCATTTAACTTTATCTTCCATTTCTTAATCCATTGGCATAGTCGATCTGCAGCTTCTTGGAGAGTGGTGGATGTTTCTTGTGTAGTGGTGCCTGTAGTCAGAAGCGCAGTGTTGTCGGAAAATGTTGCAAAAGTGATGCCATCACAATGTGGAATATCGCATGTGTACAAAATGGGCCCCATGACACACCTTGAGGTACTCCTGCCCTCAAAAATGCAATGATTGGGTCAAGCCCGAGTCTTCACCTATTATTCTGGTGAATAGCTATTTGATTTAAAAAATCGCATTGATATGCTAATGTGAATGTGCAATAATATGAAGGTATATATGATAATTTAAAAGTGTTAAATTGGCTTTCAAAATAACCATGCTGGTTTTCAAATCGATTTTTTTCCATAAATGTATTTAGAGTGAAAATTGTGTGAGTGAATATTTCAAAGAAACATAACTTGAATTTGGAAATTTAATCTAAATTAGAATAGAAGATGTTTTGGGCGAATGCCTGTATTTTCGTTCCTTTTATTGTATAATTTTTATCAAATAAATAAATAAATATCTTTCAAGTTTGAGTAGTCATCATTCTGCTTTACTCTAAATGTTCTATTTGATATGTAAGACGGAATCAGCAGTTCTACATATTTTATTGGCAAAAATAAATCAAGTTTTTCCATAAGTCCTTCATGCCAGACTTTATCAAAGGCTTGAGCTACATTAAGGAAAATAGCAGAGCTAATTTTCATTTCCTCCAAAGACTTTTCTATAATATTGGTTATTATGTGAATCTGTTCAATTGTAGAGTGTTTCCTCCTGAATCCAAACTGATGTGATGGTATGAGGTCTCTCTCCTCAATTATCGGAAGTAATCGTTTGAGAAAGAGTTTTTCAAACAACTTTGAAATGACAGGTACCTAGTAATGATATTGGCCTATAGGATTTGAGTTCATGTGGTGACTTTCCTGGTTTTTGTAACATTATTATTTCAGTGACTTTCCGTGAATCAGGGACATGCTTTAATCTAAATGCTGCATTGAATAAATGAGTGAGCAGAGTTAAAGCTTTCCTTGGCAATCTTTTCATTTAATATAATTAGATCGAAGCCAGGTGCTTGCCTTGTACTAATCAATTAAATTTTCATTTATCTAGACAATGTTTAGGTGCAGTGAACTCGCACAATTGTAATGTAATTTTATATTGGTAATGTTGACAGATTGGACGGAGGGGCTTTCTTCTATAACACCTACAAGACCAAGGATGGCAATTGGATGGCAGTGGGAGCCATCGAGCCTCAGTTCTACAGTCAGCTGATCAATGGCCTCGGCTTGGATGAGGAGCAAGTGCCTCAGATCTGTTCAGCTGAGGACGGTGAGAAGTTCAGAAAATTGTTCGCGCAGATTTTCAAATCCAAGACGAGGTCCGAATGGTGTGAAGTAAGTACTTGTTATTTATTTAATCAACATCATCACTGCTTTTCATATAGCCTATATTTATTGTTATTCGCCCCCTTATAATTAATCAATATTAACCATTGTAATTTCATTTTCAAAAATTCCATTAAAATTTTATTATTAACCATTAAAATTTTCAAAAATTCCATTAATTTATAAAATACAATATAGAAATAATATTATACAAGGATAAGCTTATTATATGGAAATTGCAGTTCTCGAAATTATCAGTGAGCCAACAGATTGTAAATTGTGTGATAACACTGCTAGAAATGTATAATTCATGAATGAAAGCCAGGTAATCCGTTGTAGTATTATATCTGCCTTACATAAAAGTACTTCATGTCAATCTCTAGCATATCAAACATATCATAGCAATCTCTAGGATAGCCTGTATGTAGTCTGGCTCAACAGCCCATGAAGGGCCTAGGCCTACCAACTGGTTGCCAGTTTCAAATTCACTCTACTATACAGCCCGTCCAAGCCAAGAAGACACTCCGGCACGACGGGAAAACAGCCCCAGCCCAGCCAATACCGGACCAAAAGCCATAAATTCTCAATCAGAACTCACAGTCCCCGAACCAACACTGGCAGAGCCGAAGCCGCCCCCTCCACCCCGCCAGAATTCCCACCCGGCTGAATAGACTATACAGCAAGCAAATAATCATCAACCAGGATAGAGGTAACGTGTGGCGAGCACGTTGATCCTCTCAACCATAAGCCAGTCTCCGCAACCAATTGTCGGCGCAGAACACCTCTGAATAACTTGTAGTTAATCACTTACAGTGTAATGCTACAATTACTATTCCTCGAGAGACGGGAAACGACTGACTGTTTTTACTAACGACAGCCAATCTCCCAAAGGAGGGTCTCTAGGATAGCCTACTGCTGTAAAAGCCATGATGAGGAGTTTAATCCAGTAAAAATATGAATAAAGGATAGTTTTGAAAAATGAACTTGAATGATAAAAGGAAGAATATTCTATCCAGTGTATATAATTGAAATTGAACTCTTCAAACTCTACTGAAACCGAATCGAATGAATAGATAACAAGACACATAGCAATGCCCTCCGTTTCTGGGCTGGTGCAGTTAAATTTCTACTTGATGAAACCTGTCATAATTTCCATCAGGATGGTTTGTGGATTGCAGAGGTAATGGCTAGCCAGTCTCGAGTCTCATTCATAATAGGGATAACTTTCTAGCAGAAAATTTTAAAGAACAAAGGCTCATCTATTCCTATTGCACCATACTTAAGGAGGCATTATTATATTTACTTACTTCTCATTTTTTTATTCAATTAAATGCGGTAGCGTATGGGAAAATTATATTGTACTATATTATTTTCAACACTTTGAGTGTCTAAATATCAAGTCATTTTAATTTTATTCTGGCCCAAAATCTCTCATAGAATATGGAAGATATTAAATGCTGTTCAAAACACTAAGTATGTGATAAAAAGTAAAGTAGGGCACATTCATATGTAAGTTACATGTGAATGTGCCCCTTGTCTTAGCAGCCGTCTTAGCTTAATGCTGGAAATGGATAGTAAATTTGATGCCACTGTAGCACAACGAGGATTATAGCAATGACTGAGCCTGTGATGCCAATGGTGCCTCACGGGGCAATTAACGTCAATTTAATGAGAAATTTTATGAAAAAAACTATGAACAACATGAGTTACGTCTTAATTTGCATTTGCCCATGACTCATAATATTATCTTGAAATAGGATGGAAAATGAAAATTATATTATCTCTTTTTATTCCAAGCTTCAGAATTGAATTGATACAAAAATGTTATCAATTGGTGGCGGGAAATAGGAAATAACATGGGAGTATATTGGTGTGATTATGATAATCATCACTAATATCATTCACATCATTTTCCTGAAATATATGTTACTTCAACTCTTTTGAATTGTTCAATTTTTTTGTATTTTTCTACATTCTTTATTATTCTAGTAATACCAGAATAAACTATTTCTCATCTGTGGCCTGCTTGAGGAATTAGGAAAATTATTCCCATCGTGGAGATAGTATTTGTGGTTATTCATGCCCCAGTCAGAGAGTTATCTTGATGCTGTTTAGGGGTAAGTTTCATTTAGGGGAAAGATCTCCCTAAAAGCTCCATTCTGTCGCTCATGGTGACGGAAAAATTGCTATTTACCAATGAAGTTGGGAAGAGATCATTAATTATAGCACATGCCAATGAAACTGGCGGCTAGCAAATGTCTTTTATTAGTGCTCAGCTCTTCCAGAACCGTATGATAGATATCTACAAAAGCAAAAAAGTCTAGCCGAAATCGCTCTCTTATCGATATGCTCTTGCAGACCGCTTGCTAGCTGTCATAACAGAGATGAGCGTTGATAAAAGGCATTGGCCAATTGTCTGTTTTTTTGTGTCTGCTATACCTCCCAAGACATAAGTTGTTTGCATCATCGCCTTGTTAATTTAAAGATTTTAATTGTTGAGTCAGAAAGGAACAGAAAATTTGTGAAATAAAGTCTGTGAATTTTTTTTTTGTCTCAGAAAATGTAGTCGTCTCAAGAATAAGATCCAGCAGAAAGATGTAGATTTATCAAGATTTAGAACTGGATAACAGCTCAGTTTCAATTCAAAATTGAGTAGGAACCGTTTGTTAATAGGGAAGCACGTGGTGTTGGTACCGGTAGGCTAGTTGTTGGTAACTCTCAGCTAATTTTATTTACATTGAGATTTTTCTGAATTTGGAATATAACATTAACATTCTTAAACTTTTTAAAAAATGGTTCGAGAATGATTTTTTCAAGCTATATTGAATCATTTTCGTGTAATACAGATATTCGATGGACTAGATGCCTGTGTCACACCAATTCTCAGTCTTGAGGAAGCTGCGCTAAACCAACACAACATCGATAACAAAACTTTCTCGAAAAATGATGATGGCGCATTCTCACCAAACCCAGCACCTATTCTTAGTCGCACTCCTGCTGAAACAAACTTCCATAAGTGCAATCCAGGATCTGGAGATGATACGGAACAGATTCTCGTTAATTATCTGGGATACTCAAAGACTGATGTTGAACGTTTTGAAGATTTAGGCGCGATAATGAGAAGCAAGCTGTGAAAATCCAATTCACTTACTATAGGATAGGCCCACAATAATATTTCTTCATAGACTAATAAGAATAGTGTATACTTTATTCATGGAGGAAAAACGATCAGATATATAAAAATTGAGTCAAACTGAATCAAAATTTTGGAATCATTAAGTTGAGATGTACAATTTGATTTAATTCAATTCAATTTGATTCTCAAATTATGGAATATCTAGCCTCCTTAATACTTATTGTTTTCCAATTCACAGTGAAATTGGAGAAAACATTGGGATAGGACTACTTTTCTATCATTGACTATGTCTATCCAATACGGGGAAACATTAATGCTAGGAAGGGGTCAATATTTGCTTTAATGATAAATAGAGGCTATTGATGGCTAATTGAAAGGAAAATCTGATGTTTTGTTTAGTGATATTTGAAGTACCGATGGATTAGATAATATTTTTACAGCGGTTTATCTCAAAGGATTCTTGTGTCAGAACAAGCAAGAAATTGGCAGTCTGAGTATTGTCTTCCATATTCTGTAATATTTCGTCCATATTCACTTACTTGAATACTTGAATAATTCTACGCTATCATGAATCTAGTTATAAATAATTTTGTCACGCATCTAGACACTGTCAGGTCAACAAAATTTACTTGAATCAAAGATCTTACAGGGATTCAACATTGATTTGAAGTCAAAATCAATACTATATGAATATTTATAAAAAGTAAGGAAACTTTCCGTTCCTGTCATAATAAGTTTTTTTAATATTTCTATTATATTCAATTTTGATATTAATTTATTTACTTACTTTTATTTACTTTCAATCTATAGCTTTTCAGTCCATCATGATATTTTGGATCACATAGAAATAAATACATGCTTATTTAATTCATTCAGCTAAGTTCTGAATCGTTGCAATAAATTATCTGTAACCTTTCACTCTTGTTTTACAAATAACCAATGAAGCAAGTATTCACTGTAACTGTTGATGTGAGTTAGTGTTACTGCATGCAGAGTATTTTTTCATGAATGCTTAGTACAATAGTTGAAATCATGATAATATTCATTGTAGTGATCCTAATTATAATCTGAGTCAAGACATGAGATTTTTCTTGTAATATATTTCAAAATGTGGCCTCGTTTCTTCTTGAAAGACAATTGTTCGTTGCTCTGCGATAAAAGGATATAGGCTATATTTTCATACCACATTACTGAGGTGGCATTCTATTCGTCAGGCTGCTGGAAGGCCTCACGATAAACAAACTGTTCATTGTCATTACATTGACAGCTATATTATTAGATAACATCAGCATATGGAAGAGCACACTTTTTACTAGGTAGCTGATGCTTTAGAAGGTCTTTACTGTAGGAACTTGACTTACTTGACCTAATGAACAAGCAGACTATTATCATTTGTAAGCAGCAGATACAGTGAACTTAGCGTACAGTGTGTGTTCGTTTCCTAGTTCACGGTGTATCATGAAGGTCGAATCTGATATAATATATGTATACTGTGGAGGTTGTCACCGCGACACTTGTGGTTGTATCCGTTGTTTAAAAAACATTACCAACCTATTGATTCATGCCCATCCTCAGATGAATTGTAGGACATAGATGAAAGTTTAATTTATGAATTAAAAAAACTAAATTGAATTAATGAGTTGAATAGGTAGACCTAATGTAACTTACATCTACCTTTATGAAATACAAGACAAATTAAGCTAGGACTATAGCCGATGAACTTGATTAGAATTTCAATGAATATTTTCTTACTATAAAAATTGATGAATTTCTTATTTTATTTCCGTATCAAATTCTCTGATTATTTGGTCGAAAATGAGGTTAATGTGATTTAATTACTGTCTATATCTACATGGTCCATAATTCACTAATGTAGAATAAGGTTGATGCATAATGATGAAAACCCGTTTATAATCAATATATTTTTATAATAAAATAAATATAATTTATTTGAATATTTTCTCTCTCGCACCTTTTCCCTATGGAGATTTGCACCCACACTTTGTCCCACAGGCTTTTCGGTCTGTTGGGAAATCCAGCCCGTCGATGAATTCAAGGTTAAGTTCAGAGTGCTTGAATTTTTATTATTGCGCACTTCTTCTGGAAGCTTGAAGGAAGTGAGGGAGAACCTTGACGACATTGAGAAGCATTCAAGAGAGGAGTCCTCTCAACTTCGAATAGTAAGGTATAGGCCTACTTGATGAACTCGATAGTGAACGAGAATTTCTGTAACTATTAGCTCAAATTTTGGTAATAAGTCACTTTATAGGTTAAAACCTCTTATTATATATATAATCAGTATTCATATTGTCGATTTTACATTAAGGTGAGATACGCTTTTTTCTGAGTTCTCACAGTACAAAAAGTAGGCCAAGTTCACGCTATGAAAATTATTCATTCTCGTATTCAAATGTCTGCAATTACTTAGAATATAATCCAGCTCACTGGTTGAAATAACTTAATTTTATCTCATATTTAAGAAGTATTATTTATTTGTTATCATCCCTGTACCCCCGCAGATACTTCCCCCAGCATTAGAGAGACGAACAAATTCTTCTTTTGATGAATTACATAATTTGTCATTACCTACTAGACTATCCTAGACTATGGGCGTAGCCACTTCTTACAGAATGTATTTTAATTGCATGAATATTATCAACTCACTTGAAACCACCTTGGCTAGATTTGTCTTTTTAATTCAAGAAAGGTCATCCACTTTCGGTTATTTATTATTAAAATAAAAAACATAAGTTATTGCTGAAACTACTTGCAAAGTAATCAATTTTCTTTATAGATAAGGATATGTATGAATATTTTTAGGGATGAATAAAGTGAAACTTATTGAATTGGTGTAAAATTTTCGTCTACTTGGTTCTTCATCATCAACATTCTAGCTGACAAAGCTGGAAAAACTTTGATTCCAATATGAACTTGGTCTACCGCAAGAGACATAATATATTAGCATGTTGGAAGTTAATATAACGTTTATAAACGAATTATAAACGTCTGAATTTGATCCTTAGGAAAAAGGATACAAGAAATCATTTCTGCTTGAAAAGGGGCAAATATAATTCCATTTGATTGTAAACTTGGTTCCCACTTTTAGTTTTGGGCCACATAATTTGATCTGAAATCATTTCATAATTTCCTAAAATAAAATTATAATCGTTATTATTATATTTAATCACTGATAAAGGCTTTATTCAGATAACTTCGACACCTGTGCACTTTTGCATGGTCGTTGATGATCATGTCAATTCATCAGTTCTCTGATGATTTGATCATTTAATTTCAATTGATTTTCGTATTCAAGCTAGCGTTTAATTTGTCCGCCATTATGAAAAACATATAAGCGTTTTTAGTTCTAATGGTGAGTAAATTGTGAAAAATGCGTCTCAATTCATCCTCATTCTTTTGATAAATGTTTTTCTCTCTCTTTCCTCAACCTTTCTCACAATCCACACAATCATGGTCAATCTTCTTTGTTGAAGACCAACGTGGAATGATGGAAAATCAGTGGAATCCAACTTCTATTGGTGTTAGAATAGCTTCGGGTTGTTAGATTACGATTTCTAATACCTCCTCAACGTTCAGGAATAGGTTACTCTCAGTATTACTTTATGATAATGTTAAAAACTAAACTAAAGATAAATTGTTGTTGAAAAAAAACAGTAATTGATCGTAATTGATCTCTGAGTGATAGTATAGATGATGGTGGAATTCATTATACATGTACAGGAAAAATTTTATTCTCTGTTCTGTAATTGATTTTTTCTACTCTTGCCTGATGATATCGTGTCTTTCTTATTCCAGTGATCAATTATGGATGAAAAATTCCATTTATGGTATTGATTAGGCAATAGTAGTATAGAAACATCTATATCCCAGTCACAAAACAATAATTTATTTCTATGATGTATATGATTCATTCCGTCAATGTTATCTGTGGGAAAAACATTTGTTCCACTTGAGTGTGAAAATTTTGAGAAAATTCACTCAATATTGATTTACTGTACAATAGTATTTTATCAGAGACTTGCAGGAATAAAAATTGATTGTCAGAGCCGTGGGTGGGTGACCTGAAAGAGAATTCAGGATTTTATACGTCTTATATGATAGGAATTCGGTGAATCCTCCTCTTAAAATTTGATTAATTTTATTTTATGTTTTAAATTAGTTCCCAAAATTAATATTTGCAGAGCCGTAATGGAAAATTTATAATGCGTTTTGCACTGTGATCAAATGATACATTTTAATAGTATATTACATAATGAGTGTGGAAAAGGCATTTTTACAAACGAATAATTATGTTCTCCAAACGAGCGGTACGCGAGTTTGGAAAATAATTATGAGTTTGTAAACTTTTCCACACGAATTATGTACATTTTTTTCGTCATTTATTAAAACCCCAAACAACTGAAAACATTGACTGAAGCCAACATAACCTCAACACAACATTACCACAAATTCACACCGTGAACTGCCATGGCGGCTTGTTTGACTCGTTTATTCATACGTCGGAGTTCGGAAAAAACAGCTGGGCAAGATTTTCAGTGCTGTAATTATCATCGTGATGATGACTAGTGCCATAATAATCATCAAAATGATTATTCCCGCATTCAGAACAGCTGATCTTTGATTCTCCTGTAAACGGCAATTTTCCAAACGCAAAGCTAGCTTGGAAAGTTGTGTATTACATACGAGTATGGCGAAATAGTACATTACACTACAAGCACAGGAAGTAGGTGTTTACGGTATGAGGATAGTTTCCCAAAAGGAATATGTTATCCGAATACCGTAAACACCTTTCTGTGGGAGTTGAGTACGATACTTTTCGCCACACTGCAAGAATAAGAATAATAAATATTGTATAAGAATGTTTGCGGCGATCGCTGATTCGAACTGAAGTAGGCTACAGCGGCTTGAGAAGAAAGTGCATTGTCGCCCGATCTAGCGGCCAGATAGGTAACTACCAATCTCTTTCTGTGCACTTGTTTGTGCTTCTAGGCTCTTTCGGAGCTAGTAGCAAAACCGCCTGTAAATGGCGTCTTTCGAATCTCTTTAGTGCCCAGAAAACAGCTGCTTTCTGTGCAGTGTGGCGAAAAATAAATAGTTAAAGTATGATAGCAAGGGCAAAGCATTCAATTTGTGTTGTTTTTTTAAAAAAATAGTCAAGCAAAATTTAAATGAAGATAAACTGATAATATCATTATAATATAATTATCAGCAATGGAAAATAATATTCCCATGAATACGTTTGTGTTTTTAGCCAATAAGTTAATTATTTTCTGTAAATGAATAAATAAATAAATGTCAAGAAAACTGTTAATTTGTAAATTATATGATGTGAATATTAGGAAGTAGATTCATCAGGCCGAATGTTACTGTTCAAAATGAAATATCATATTGATGTATTCGAATTTTTATTAAATAGTTACAGTTTTTCCTCTCTGTAAAGGGCGGAATACGTAAGTATGCAGTCAATCCGACTAGGCAAACTAATAGGTGTAGGCTACATTGACTTATTTGCTGTTGAGCACCAAATTGATACTAGAAATTAATGTCATGTATACCTTAATACTTTCAAAAAATGAAGAACCATTCAATATTGAAATGTATATTTTTCAATATTTAAGACCGCATTAATGCAGGAGTATTTTAGTTCAATTTCGACTAAATAGTTCATATAATATTATATCTTTATTTGAAGAAAAAAATTCATTTGAAGCATCATATTAAATTCGATCATGTCCTCTCACATGTGACTTCACCCCACGTCCACATGTCAAAATTTCATTTCAAATCTTTCATAAGTTATCTTCAAGAATTGGGAGTTTGTACTTCGGGAGCGAGTTCTCAAGCTCATGGGGCTCAGTAGTCTTAAAGATTACTTGTGATAAGCCACAATTTTTTTGTAACGAAAAATGATGTTCAACTATTTGCGTAAATGATCTTGGATGAGTGACCAGTATTTGGCCAAGTACACTTTGGCGAGGTGGAACCTACCCATAAGGGTCTCCCCACCATTAAAAGCCATAAGCATTTTTTTTTATTTGCGTAAATTACAATGATTCATATCCACAAGGTTAGAGTAGAAGGTGTGTTCACACACGATCGGTCAAACACGGAATTTCAACTGGAGATGATATTATTCGTGATCGACAGTAGATTAAAACTAAAAGATGAAATGTTGCGGCTTGAATTTGCTCGTGACGGAGTTGCTCTTGCTTAAGAGATGTTCATGTGTTCCGCCGAAAATATGAGATAAACCTTCTTCAAATTTGCGTGCTAAAAAGTAGCTCAATAACATGTTCTAATAGGTGTGAGAGAAGGCCTGGATGGTCTCACGAGACTTGAGCTCAGTATTTCCTTGTTTACGGGCAGATAGACTTACCGCCAAAGGAAGGTCCTTGCGCCAGTGGGCCCGGCCTGCCTGCCTGGTCAGCCTCGTCCTGACCGGTTGCCGCTCGATTCCTCCGCTTCCTCCACTTCCTGACTGCCCCAGGCACACTTCCACTCTTCGTCTAGCTGCTAGCACCTACTTTTTTTATTGTAAACATCAACACTGATGGTCAAATCTAAATACTGTATCTTCTACTCTATGTCAAGCTGTTAGCAGCTACTTACCCAATCATAGTAAACAAAACTGATGATTAAAAATCTAACAAAGTTTAATAAATATCTTCTACCCCTTCGTCAAGCTACTACCTTTTTGGGAGTCAAGTGAGAGAGGGGGCTTGCATGCCTCAACTTTGCTTACAAAACTATTGTAAAGCTTTTCAAAGTAAAAAAATAAAGTAATTCATCTATCTATAGACTGAGCTAGAGCTCATTATCATTTATTCATTGTTAACATTGAATTTTGATAGTTGATGTAGATTCATTTTGTGGATAGAAAATTTTTAATGCTAATTTATGCAGTATTGACTTTTTTGGAAACCTTTGTCCTGACTCATTAAGACGAGAGGGTGAAAATTGGGAAGTTAAAATATTTTTGTTCAATCAAATGTAGTAAAATGTAACCGAAAGTGAGAAAGAGCTTTTACTATATGGTATGTCCAAGCAAAGAAGTCATTTTGGCAAGATAGAAAAATTACTCCAGCTCGGTCAGTATTTGTTAAAGAATTATAAATCCTCAAATTATAGAGCAGAATGTTTTATACATTTTGAGACATTATAACATAACTTATATTTATGATTTTTGAAGCAATTTTAACCGAGCTGGAGTCATCAACCAATGCATACTAAGCATTAATGGGTGTCTTTGAAGGAGATCATGTTCAAGTAAATTTATGAGGAGAGGAGGATGATGACTAAATGGGACTTTGATTGGGTCTATAAATGAATCCATGAAAACGAGCATCATCAATTGTTTTGATCGATTGCTAAGTAGCGCCTCAGAGAGTGCTATACTCTTAAAACTTCAGTAATGTTATGTTATGACATTTTATGATACTAGAAAAATCTAGTTACCCTTGAAAGTAGAAACTTTACAAGTTCTTTACACATTTGAGGAACAAAATAATTCACAAGGTTTAAAGAGTCAAAAGCTATGTAAAATCTGAAAAATGACAATATGCTACTCACAAAAATCATACTCCACAAGACAAGTAACACACTTTCAAGAAATGTATTTGAAAAACAGATTACTGTGATGATACACTTCTTTGTAATTTCCTCATTTCAAGGTCTTCAAATCCTTTTCGCTGTACATTTTCTGGCAGTATGGAATTAATCATGTTAGAGAGTTGAGTGTTGCGACTGTAATAACATTTATTGAAAACCTGCAACTCGAACCAAGAGTTCATACTTACCAGAATGTTAAGTGATCAACAATGTTCACTGATAATAAACACTTGCATCATCAATCATTACTGAGAAAACAATATCATTATATGATAATATCTCACTACTCTTATTTTTTATTATGAGTTTTTTAATACGTGTATTCATAGGTGAACGGTGGAGAAAATATAGAAATAACCATAGCTAACTTATAGCTATATGGAACTATATACAGGGTGTTTCAGGAGGAATATGCAATACTTCTCAGGCTGATTCCTCACACCAAGTAGACAAAAAAGTTCCATGGGACCAACCCCCAAAAACGCTTTGTTACCGAGATAACAATGGCGGAAAATTGAGATTTTTCAAAACATATTAATTTTTCTAATTTATTAGAGGCTTTACTGAGGTTCTAAAATAAGCTATTCCTATGTAAAATTAGCTGAGAAATTCAATAGAACCAGTTCCAAGTTTGTAGCTTCAACGGTTATTTAGATAGTTGCAAAAATATGCTAAAAAACGCCATTTTTCAACAATAAGGGTTATAACTGGATAAGGAATTATAAAATTGTATTTTTTATTACTGGAAATTGAAGAGAGTCGGATTATAAAGAAAAAGTTGGATGGCGGCGATTGTTTAAATCTTACCCAAATCTCAGAAATAGCGATCAAAAATCGAAAAATTGACAAAACATAGCACCAGTGATAAATTTGTGTATAGTAGCGATTTTGCGATTTTCGATCGCTATTTCTGAGATTTGTGTAAGATTTACACAATCGCCGCTATTCAACTTTTTCTTTAGAATCCGACTCTTTTCAATTTCCTGTAATAAAAAATACAATTTTATAATTCCTTATCCAGTTATAACCCTTATTGTTGAAAAATGGCGTTTTCTAGCATATTTTTTTCAATTATCTCAATTACCGTTGAAGTTACAAACTTGGAACTGGTTTCATTGAATTTCTCAGCTAATTTTACATAGGAATTGATTATTTTAGAACCTCACTAAAGCCTCTAAAAAATTAATATGTTTTGAAAAATCTCAATTTTCCGCCATTGTTATCTCGATAACAAAGCGTTATTGGGGGTTGGTCCCATGGAACTTTTTGTCTACTTGGTGTAAGGAATCAGCCTGAGAAGTATTGCACATTCCTCCTGAAACACCCTGTATAAATTTTTCTAATTTTTTAGAGGCTTTAGTGAGGTTCTAAAATAATCAATTCCTATGTAAAATTAGCTGATGAATTAAATGAAACCAGTTCCAAGTTTGTAACTTTAACGGTTATTGAGATAATTGGTAAAATATACTAGAAAACGCCATTTTTCAAAAATAAGGGTTATAAGTGGATAAGGAATCATAAAATTCTATTTTTTATTAATGGAAGTTGAAGAGAGTCGGATTCTAAAGAAAAAGTTTAATGGCGGCGATTGTGTAAATCTTACCCAAATCTCAGAAATGGCGATCAAAAATCGCAAAATTGACAAAACATTGCACAAGTGATAAATTTGTGCTTAGAAGCGATTTTGCAATTTTTTGGAACTTTTTTGTCTACTTGGTGTGGTAATGCTAACGGTATGCTCTGGTATGCTAACGCAGGTACAGAGGGCTCTGGGTGGACCGGCCGGTAGAGGTTAGCCATGTCTACTTGGTGTGAGGAATCAGCCTGAGAAGTATTGCACATTCCTCCTGAAACACTCTGTATACAGAGTCATGGATGAATGCTTCGTCAATTATAATATTCAATTGCTGATTTTTATTTTAGATTGATTTTTTTGTATCCATACAGAAAAAATAAACCTCTCATTTTTCCATCAATCTATAATACTATTGCCAGGATAACAACTAACTATGGGGTACAGTCCTACCTTCTTAGTAGTTCATACATGAAGAAATCTTCTGCAATCTGCTTCTCACTCTAGTGTCTTCATCCTCTCCTAATCTTTCTTATTCTCTTATTTTTACTCCCCTTTCCACCTCCCCTGGAAAAGTGAGAGTATCACACATGAAAGTGCCATGGTAATCATAATAACCAATCACTAGATATGATTTCAGAGATAATTTCAAAGGGTGACCACTTCCCTTATTTCCACTACTTGTTAAAGATGAATAAATATCAGAATTGATGTTTTCAAGCTCAGTGAAGAATAACATTCTTTCATTCTATTTCAATGCCGTCACTATGACATATTCATTAGGAATGTGCATATGTAGAAATAATAAGCATTTGAGCGCCACGGTTGAGTCTGACAACTATCAGTTCCGAAGTCAGGATATGATTTCAGAATTCTGTGCAATTCTAAACCAAGATCTACATTTCAAGTTGGCCTTGACTGGAAATATAACTCGACAACCAGTTATTTGTTCACAAACCGATCATTCGTCATTTCTCTCCCTGATTTCGTGTAAAGTCGAGGTGACTGAACTGTGCAGCGTGAACTGAAACTGAGAAGCTTGTGCAGCGCGACCACCCTCATCGTACTGTGAAGGCGAAAGTGGATAAGTGTGCAACAAAGTGAATAAATATTCAGATGAGACCAAAAGATCAAGAGATCGCTTCAAAGGGTGACCACTCTCCTTTTCCACTACGTGTTCAACCAGCTCCACTGGATTTCACTTGATTGAGTGGCCGAAGCGTTAACGAGGTTGATTAGAGCCAAGGATGATCCTGTCCTATTATAATATATATTTGGGTTTACGTTTTACGTTTGGTTTTACGTTTTCTGGTGGACTCGTTAAGCCGTTGGTCCCTGTTTCTCACAATGCAGTCGTTGAAATTCATCTTTTCATCATCGCTAGTCTAATTTGCTTTTTCATTGGCTAGTCTAATAATCTTTGTAGTACTTTGGACGACTTGATCAGTGTCTATTTTCATATCCTTCATGGAATGAAAAATTACTATCTCGTGTTGTCTGCATGAATATCATCTACAGTATATAGGCCTATTCTACTCATTAATATAGAATGTTTTAATTTTTATATAAATACAAAGCTGTGCTGCCCATTCTTTTCTTCTGATTTACTCTTCTTTTATTTATTCCCAAAATATCTCATGGGACAAGAAAATTGATGGGAAATGAAAGCTTGGATGAAAAACGCTTCAATCAAAAATATTTATACTAACTTATGCCCTGTTCTTTGACCTCTCATAATCTTTTCTTATTCAATTTTCCTTATTACCTCTTATTGATTGTTCTTATTCTGTTGAACCATATATAACAGTTTTCTCAGAGTCAGACTAATGCCAGACTATTCCTTTATAGTGCATTCTCTAGAATAAAATTGATTCACTCATACCACAGCTTCGATAAACATTGATAGTTGACTGAACTACTAGAGCAAGCGCGCATTGGAAAAGTTACCTGATTTTCCTAGAAACCAGGTTTTCCTGTTTATCGAGAAAATAAGCAGTTATTCGATCAGTTCACCGTTCTCCCTCTTCGAATCAAACTTCATTCAACTGTAATAAGAATCAAATAGATTCTTGAATCATTCTATTCCGAATTGAAACTCGTCTTTGACTCGTTTTAAAGTTCTAGATCAAGCTAGAACATGAAAACTCAGATGAAAAATTGTCAGTTGAGGAAATTTCTCATCTTAGTCTAGATATTAAAAACCAAATAAGTGTTTTACTTGCAAGTAGCTTGAGGACGACTGGCAAGTATGATCATCTTCTTTTAGTTAGGAACTTTTCAATTTATTTTACTCAGTCCTCAAGATTCATGCCTATTCCTCCACAAGCCAGTATTCTTGGTTTGCATCAATCACTATATTAGGGGATTTGAAAAGCCTTTCTCTATATTACAGAAACCACCCTAAATTATCGGTAAATTCATTCTCTATCAAAATCCGGTTAAATTCATGTACAAATCTCCAAGACTCATAAATGTAGAATACACTGATAAAACATATAATAGAGAAGCTATGTTAGAATAAATAGAGAGATCTGATGTCGATGAATAAAGGAAGATCCAGTCTTATCAAATTGAATTATTTCTTTTCTCAAATAATTTGCTTTGTAGTTGATTTATGTGATTGAACAATTGATCATTCCAATAATATTTATACCTCGTTTTAGATGTCTAAATTCATGAAGGTAAAATAACAATTTAACAAATAACTTCTTTCAACATTTCCATTATTGATCCTTAAAAACAAATGAACCAATCACCTCTTATTAAAGTATTCTCTGACATCAAATTCCAGACAAGGAACACTTTTTATTTCATGAAAAATACAGTTTTCAACCATAAAATTGACCCCTCTAATTTTCCGGACGTATTCTTCATATTCTCTTGGAGCTAAATGCTTGATAGCGTTCGAGCCAATTTCACTTTGATATCGATCCACTATTATTATAATATGATTCACTCTTTGAATGTTGAAGCTTAAGCTATTTATGTACAAGAAGAACTTAGAACCAGCAAAAATACTTCTACCTTGTGCAGGTTGAAAGATGAGAGTTATAGCTCTTCAGACCTAGATCAATAAGTTACTTCATTTAGGCCTACTTTTAATTCCAAGTTGGCTGCTTCCTGCTTGGTTAACTCAGGCGAAGTTATTCTAGCCGAAGTTTGTGTTGAGCTTTATAATTCCAATCAAATTCTATTTCCTGCTGGGTATTTTTTCTACTGTTAACAAAATTACAAAAATTAATTTCAAGCTATGATTTGTGTCAACAAGAAAGGGACAATGTAATAGTTTTGAATCTGAAATGAAAACCTTGCAAATTGGCAATTACTTTCTTCTTTGTTTGAAAATATAATTTTCACTTTTTATAACTTTTAGGGGGGTGTAGTGTGACAGGAAGAATGATTTACGGTAATCGAAAACCAAAGGTGAATGAATTTTTTTAGAACGAAACTCGGGTTTATGGAAGGAGGAACCAGTTCTTGTGGAGCAGTCGGTCATTCTGTCCTTCTGGCATGTGAACTGCAGTCGCGCCGACTGGTCTATGTGCTCTGTACTGGTCAAACAAATAGTTTCCCTTGTGGCTAGCATATGAACAAAGCATAGCTCTCCACCACCACGCACTACCGTCGGCTAACCCTCGTTCACATGGTGTCAATATTCACCGCGTTATCAAATAAGTGATTATTTTCGTGCAATAGATTTTCAAGAACAAAGTTTTGATTCTATTTGCAGCAATTCTTTGTGTTGTGCTCTCGTGAGAAACTGGAAACTGTATACAACCTCATCTCTGTGACTGGAGCTGTCCTCATAGATCGAGAGGTAAGATATCATAAATATATTATTCTATTTGCACAATAATTGTTGAGAGTAATTATTTTAGCCATAAGTAAATAGTTTGGTAGAAATTAACCATATAATTTTAGGAATATACGGTCATATCCATCTTCTCTCTTCTTACACCTGAAAATATTTTTTATAATTGCACACGTTTAACAGGGTTTGAGAAACTGTTGGGTGAAATGAGTCCCATTACAGTATTGGTTTCGTAAATTCAATTACTGTATAACCATAGCTTTAATGATTAACCATATTATTCAAAATTTATAAATATTTTACCAAGCCCACTCCAACAATTCTAATATGGAGTTCATTTCAATTGAAATTCTCTTCACTGAATGTGTGAAAAACTCTTCGCTTTTGAATATTTTTTGTTGAGCCATTTCTCATCCCCTTACCCCACCTGCATCAGATTACCCCCACTTTATCGTAGGGATGTATTTGTCCCACCGCTCTGACAAATATAACAAAATCGGCAAATTTTAATGTTTTTCTTGAAACGTTTGATTAGCTCTTTCTTAGAATTTGTTGAAGAAACATTCAACAGGTTGCTCTGAAGTTAGTATTTTTTCAAGCTCGGTAACTATCCCATAATTGTACTGCCATTTGATAATCCCATTAGTCGTCTCGTACTAGGAAAAATATGTATAAATTCTCAATTCGATTAGTAACAGCCCGTCGTTATAATAATATGGAGTTTATTTTCAACAAAAGTTGGTCAAATCCAGAATGCAATACGATCTAGGTATAGAATATAGAAGCTTATCCTCTGCTGTTTTCATAGTGAATTTAGTTTATTAAGTACGATACTGGTACTCAAATTAGCCTTCGGATTGTGCATGGATTGCGAAAAGGGATTGACGAGGGATGACTTTAATGACTGTTTTGAAGAGAGCTCGAGCTGTTAATCGGCTCTGGAGAGTCCCAAGAAAAATATCTTCGTCACAATTGGGACATTAGATCAGCTTACTTTTTTATGATGAAATTCAATATTGAATAGTTCACAATGAAATTTCTTGAAAATTACAGAATCAAGATTGGTTCGGTTTGAAATACCTTAATTGTTATTAGCCTTCCTTAAAAATGTTTGAATCAACTTTGTTACATACGGTATTTCACTATATACAATAAAAAAATTTCAAATGCTGTAATAATACGAGACCTCTCAATTCGGATATTTCATTTGATACAATAAATATACGTACGTCGATAATAGTTTATGTCGACTTGTATCTTCTTGGTAGAAAATTGAATAATTCTTTCAAAAACAATTATTGTGGATACGCAAACCATGCATATAAAAGAATCTTCCTAAATTGGTAGTGTATCTATATGCAATTGATGTGAGGAGATTTATCACTATGGCCTTCTATCTGCGTTGACCAATTGCGTCTTTTTCATACTTTCAAAGGTGCGTTATAATTTAAACACCATCATACAAAAAATTAATAAAGTTATCGATCACAGTCAAATAAAAAAGAAACAAGATAAGCTTGTTATTATACTTGAACTTACAAAATAAACAAAGCCACCGATCCATGCTACCGGTTATCGGCTAGTGTTGGAACAGGTGATTCAAACGATATGAAAAAACGTTGATTCGCATTATTAAATAGGCTGAAAGTTGCTAAGTTATTATTAAATCGTAAAGCTCCAGACACATTCGCAATTTTCAATGTTGACGTCATTTGAGCAACTTCACTACCTACCTAGATGTCCTTCCAAGTCATTCAAATCATCAATTCAAAAATTCGAAAGATTTACGAGTTTTTGGACACTTCTTTCATGGATAGAAGCTGAAACCTGAGAACGAAGATCATTGCCAATACACGTGAGAGAATCCTGCTAGAAAAGCACATGAGAGAATCGTCGGTTAAAAAAACGTATCATTCACATAGATTTAGATCTTCTAGATGTGATTTATTTGTCTAGACAAGAATATTTCTCTATAAGAAGACTTCCTGACTTCTTTATTAAATATTAGGAAAGAAACTGGAGAGGTTGTTTACATCTTGATACTTGATTGCAGCTTCTCACTGTTAACATTGTCAAACCTTGTACTTTAATATCGTCTGACAAGATATTCGATTACAGAATAGGCTTCCTACAGACTGTATTCAATTCTTAATTGTGTGATGCAGGCTACCTTTTGGACTTGATAATATCTTTATTCATTTTTCAAGTCGTTTATATGCTATTATTTTAAAGATGATTTATTGCTGCATGAGAGTCATTTTTAGAGAAAAATGAAGATTGCCTCATAAATAGTCAATATTGAATAAAACACTGTAATACGGTAAAGATTCGTAGTAAATTTGTATCATGAAACACATATTCACTATACTTTTGAAATTTACTTGCTGCTTGATAATCACCCTTTAAAATGAGAGTTCGCTACTACTGTATTTTATAAGGCTCATTCCTTTTTTATCACTAGAATCCGTATAAGAGTTGACAGGCTGGGAACAAACGGAAATGAGGAGCTCATAAAACCATGTAGATGTACATTGCCTATAAATCGTAAAAGGAATTCTATGCTATTCCCATTAACTGATGATGCTCCAGATAAGGCTTTTATGAAAAAGTTTTTATAAACATAAGATAAAAACAAGTAGAGATGTTCTCCAAGACGGAAACACTAGGATTTTTTCAAAGTTTCAAGGACTTTCAAGAGTCCACGCTCCTGTCCTAACTTGAATATTTTAGCGGGAAAAGTGTGCGATAAACCATCAAACACGACATGATCCCCTCAGCCCCTTTTTTTCATCAATGCCTTTTTGCATTCAACAATAAATTATGTTAATGTTTGATTCAGGTAGGCCTACTTGGTGAACGATTTTCATGAAAAAAATGTGTTGATGCGTTGATGGTAAAGCAGCATGTCTTCGTGTTTAGTACTAATTAGCTTAAATTACCATTTATAGTTAGTATGATTTTCAAATTAATTAATATTCCTTAACCATTTGTGAGAGTCTAGTAATTAACCGCACTTATTTTCTATTTCTTCGTATCTAGTTTCAAAAGAATACATTAAAGGTACGATTCCCAAGCTACAGCTCGAGCCGCAAATTTGCTGCTAGAGCTGCCCACTCTGCCCAGCTCTAGCTGCGCTGCTCCAGCCATTACAACTGTATTCACATAACTATATTATAGACTAGCCGACAGGCTCGCTTCGCTCGCCTTCTCCGCCTAGCCCCTGGACCCCCGACAGTATCAGCAGTGTCAGGGAGTCAAACCGGCTCGCTTCGCTCGCCTGCATAACCTCTGTCAGTGTGAGCTGGGACAAACATGCTCGCTTCGCTCGCCTGCAAATTCGGCTCAGAAGGTATTCAAAATTCATTGAACACAGCATTTCTAGACCTAATCTGGACCTGTTTATCAAATTTCAACATTTTCTACGTATTTAATCTCGAAAAATCCAAGAAAAGCTCCGAAAAATAGTAAAACGCTAATATTGAGCGTAACCTTGGGAAGTATATCGGACATAGTTCGAAACTTGATTCAATATCTTTCAAATTAGTTCATCTATAATCTCGCTGAACCATTGAATTTACAGTAAGAATTGGTTGTATGAAGGCGGAAGATATGCAACCCGCAATACATCTACAATTTAAAAAATACTGATAAGTGGCGTAATCTTGAACGGAATTCAAAAATATTTTAACACAACATTTCTAGACCTTATCTGAACCTGCCTACCAAATATCAACATTTTCTACCGATTGGTTCTCGAAAAAATTGAGAAAACGCTGAAAAACTATAGAAAAACTTTAATATTTTGCGTATCCTTGGAAAGTTTCTAAAATCCGATCTTAGCGCGCGTCTAAAAGTCCAACTGAACATGCCTGTCAAATTTGTACGCATTCGGTTCAGTGGATTTTTAGTTCTGGTGATGAATCAGTCAGTCAGTTAGTGCCATTTCGCTTTTATAGATATAGATGTTTACTCTGATATTAAGGCTACTATGTATACTAAATCAATTAATAGTGAAATTTACTTGAAAAATGTTAATTGTTCATTGTATAATGTAAATGTTTATTGATTCTGTATACATTAGTAGTCCTAATAACAGAGTAAACATCTATAATATAGTTATGAAAATAACGTTGTAATGGCTAGAGCAGCGTAGCTAGAGCTGGCCAGCTCTAGCAGCGAATTCAGAGCCGGGCAGCCCGAGCTGCCGCTTGGGAATCGTACCTGTAGAGATCAAGCTGCATTTGACCGATTTTCTCTTTAGTACTACTGTAGCTTACCTTCAAATTGAATGCAATATTATACCTGCACTCCACTCATGATTAGTTAGGTACCTGAATTAGATATAACCCATATCGGACATCCTTATATGATATATTTAATTTTCTATAAAGGTCATTAAAATCCCTCATAGATGATTATTATCATATATCAATCAAAATTTATTCGAGGAATGCAAAGAGCAAAACGAGCGCCAACCCAGAATAGAAGTGCATTTATTCAATGCTATTTGAAATTCCCATCAAAGTAATGTAACTGAAGAACTGTATCATTATTTTAAAAAAAATATACATATATATCCGCTAGTCATCCAACTTCAGATAAACCTACATTCCTATATGATTGTACTGCAATCAAGTGGAAAACTGGATCAACAGCAATACTTACTTCTTACTTGTATATGTCTGGGGAATTCCCAACTATCTGGGTTCATTGCCTCGTTTTCTGACAGTGTTATTAATCCTTTACTAAGCTGTATGTTTCTGTATGCATGATGACATAACAGTCCTTTGAACTAGCAGTACTTTACAGAGGAAATGTTCTGTAGACGAGGCTCCTGAGGAAGCTGGCACAAAAGTGGGAGTCCTTGAAAGTTTTCGTTTAGGGTTTCTCTGTATTTGAAAATGTTTAGGAAACAGAGTTCAGAGTTATTAATTAGTAAGTATTTCGCGTGACATAATGTTTGTAGCTATAGTCTTTTCTCATTGCGAATATAATCACACCAATAGGATCGATGTTATCAATATAGCGGGAAATTGCTTTATTAAAATATTTTTTTAGATAATCGCACCTATTAAATTATTAAAACCCGTTTCCTGATACAGTAATATATTGTGAAATTTTGTTTTAAGAAATTGGCTGTTCACTTGGTTTCTACATTCATATGATTGCAGTCTATTTTCTAATGATTGGTATTTTCTATTCGAAAACTTTATTTAGGTTTTTCTATTATAGTTTTTACTATACATAATAAAGTCTATTTTCTATATAAGTTTTGATGTAGCCAACCTAAAACAAACAATTTGGCCGTTGACTAATAAAATGGCTGATAATAAATATCGCTCAAAAATGACTCAATAACTAAGAAGCCCAACAAAAACATAGAGTAATAATAATAGTAAATAATTTGAGTCTGATAATCAATCAACTTCGGTACCTGTCTGGAGTCTGGTTCATCATAAAGTAAATGTTACCGTATAATTAGAGACAATTTATAGACATATTCTAATTCCGGTTGAATGCTGTGTAGAAGTTAATAGGTGATATTACAATTTTGACCCCGAATTTAGAATTGGAGGCTCTCAAGTTTTTCAATGTCAAAAGCTGAGAATGCAACTAGCACGCTATAACTAATGGTTGTCATAATTTGGCTCTTCTAATGTAATTACTTCAAACTAATTTTTTAAAATATCCATTTCCAGTTTTTTATGCTGCTACATGATGCTGCTGGACAATAATTATTCATTGTAATAATCGGAAGTTTGAGCAAAGACTTGGTATGAGTCTTCACATGTAATAGGTAAATTATTTAGAGAGAAGCATTCGAAATTATTTGAATTACGTGATATTAGATTATTATAGGATTAATGAGAATAAAGAGGCTGGAAAAGACGCCAACCACTATTTCACTTACTTCTAAATTTACACTAAGTTACATGGCCAGGAAAAACAAAATCTTGCATATTATGCATCCTGAAAAAATGTATTTACACGTCATGCTGTGTATAGTCGAATAGGTCCCATTCTTTTGGGCATTCAATTTGAAATTTAGGTTGCTGCCTTTTTAATTGAAGCAAATTTGAGCGCGTCAGCGTCCTAGTAGCAACTTCTTAGGCCATCTTTACATTTTTGTAATTGTACTTTTAGGTCATATTTTAAACCGTGTGCAGTGTTTCTTTGATCAATATGTAAAGTGAACCTTGGAGGTCGCTAATATAAAGCTTCCTTGCTAATTTCTGCCTAAAATGCATCTGAAGAAGTATACGAGTTTAGGAAGCTCAGTAATATATAAAATTCTACCAGAATATACTTACGGTAATTATAAAAATATGGCGCAGTATAGTATTCGAGATGTAACTATACAATATACAGTATACAGTATGTACTTTTGTACATTAGTCATATCATAGAGTATATTATACAGCTTATGACTGTTTTATGCTAAACTTTGTATGATATCATTTGTTTTTTTTTTCAATAACTCTTTCAACGGAACTCGAAGTTTATAAAGGGTGTGTGAGAACTAGAAGCTTATTAATTCAAGGTCGAGTCAAGATTCCCTCCAATTTTCCGCACTCTGCCATTCACTCAACATTCTTTAGCTCTATCCCCATCACCTGGCCGTTTGTTTTCGATCTGATTTTCCTCATTGTAGGTCTGATGATCTGAAAATTAAAAAAAGTGTAAAAAATACAATAAAAAGGTAGATGAATAAAATATTAGTCTTTATGTTCTTTGTTTTATTGTGATGTTTTTCTGTGATGCTCAACCTTGAGTAAATTACGCACTAAAACGGCGAAAGGAAAATGTTATAAAAAATTCTTAGTTTTGAAAGCTACTTATGAATTTGGGTTGAAAACAAGTTGACAAGCTAAATTTTACGGTTCAAAAAGTTATAATAATTAATACTCGTAATTCATAACGTTTATTATTTATACTACGGTAGCGTACGTAAGAAACTGCTTACTGCAAGTAGCCTGTCATGTCTCCATATGTCACAAATAATAATTTATCTCTGCACTTCTTGATGATACATAATTTTTATGTTGAATCCTATCACTGTAATTTAATAATATCCTGAAAGTACAAATTCTACACTTTTCTAAGGCCGGTATTACACGATAATAGTTCTATGATCATATCTGATCATTTGGAAAGAGATGAAAATACGAAATCATATTTTCATCTCTTTCCATATGATCACATATGATCATAGAACTATTATCGTGTAATACCGGCCTAAGGTTCAAGCTTATACTCTCAAAATATAGTGATACCGATTCCTATAAATGTTTGCTGATTATCATTTGCAGCATGGGCTGAAGGCGTGTGTTTTAAATAGTTATATATATATATATATATATATATATATATATATATATATATATATATATATATATATATATATATATATATATATATATATATATGTACGATATTACATTGTTGTGGTTTTATATGTGTGGAATGGGAACGTACTAAATATTCAATATGACGCTACTTCCTTTTTGAAGCAATTAAGCTTGTGAAAAATTATCAACCGATTACAATAGAACATAAATATTTTGCCATGGGTGAGTGGTCGAAGGTGGACATAGAGAATTGTGCGTGATCTACTGCTCTAAACCTATGAATATTAATATAATATAAGGTTGTTATTACTGTATTTTTATTAATTCAGCCAATTAAGACAATGCAAAAACATTTGATTGAGCGATGAAAAAGATCTACATTTACATTCGTACACCGGACTGAACTGGTTTCACCAAATGTTGTGCTCACTTACATCACTTTTCCAGTGATGTTCCAACACCCCTGAATTATCGGTGTTCTTTATACATATTCCATATAAGTCAGAGATCTATAGTTTAGAAAAATAATTTATAAAGAATAAAAAGGATTAGACAATAGTGTTGAGATTGGAAAATGGTGACTCTCTAAAGGAGAACATATTATAAAATAGCCTACAGCTATATTCTGTCGAAGACCCTCTGGCAAGATGGGACAAATGACTCAAGTTCGGTCAATATAAGTTGAAAATTATTGATTTGGTCTCAATCGTAGGAAACATTCTAATCTACAATTTTAGTCTAAATCAATATTTTTTGAACCAATATTGACCGAGCTAGAGTCATTTCTCATCTCGTCAGAGGGCCTTCTTTGCTTGGACTATTCGAGTAGTAATTTATTCACCAGATTATTTTTTCTGATTCATCGACCATTGTTCTATTACTCGATTGAAAAAAGATGAAAATGCTATCGAATACTGCATATTATGCGATAGAGTTGGACATTCTGTTAACATGAAAGTGGCTTTCACAATTTAATCACAGTTATTCGCTCTAATAACTTTTCTAGATGTTGAGATGGAATTAATAAGCCAGTAATTATAGTTTATAATCAAAGAGTTGGTTTTATATTATTGATGATTATATGCTGATTTGAATAGGAAAGAAGAGTTAATGAGAAATATTCCCCTTTCTAATTTGTAGCCTGGACTTAAAAATTCAATCTTAGAGAAATTGGTTCCAAAACAAGACTCCAATATTATTGCAGCTTATCTGATGTTCAAGTGGGATATAATCTATTATCTATAGAGTAAGACATATTTGATTATAAATTTAATTATATTATAATAATCTGTGACATGATTCTGAATAAATTACCTTATAGATTCACCTACCTACCCAAAATGCCAGTTCAGACTCCACATTCTTATCTTTATGCTATGAGTTTTTCGTACAGTAGGCTATAGTTATATTGCAATGTGATTGTTTTACAGCCAGTTTACAATTTCATTTCAGCCATAAAAATATTTTATGATACTTTAGGCTATATATTGAGTTCCTTTCTGAACGTCAATTATTGTTTTGTTCCCTGAACATTCATAATATATATTCTTTGTTCTCTAAACTGCTATTTTTTCTTGAACATTCACCATCATTTGGTTCACTGAATGTATATATTTTGTTTTCTGTTTATATAGTCTATATCATTTGTTTCCCAGTCATTCAATATTTGTTATTTGAACATTTTTTTTGTTTCTCGACGTCATTTTCTTTGTTATTTGAACTCCTATTTTTGTTTTTTGAACATTCAGTATTTTTTTGATCATCTAATCTTTGTTATCTGAACATCTTAAGGTATTTGTTTTCTTGAAGTGATTTTCTCTGTTCTTTTATCTTCTATTCTTGTTTGAACATTCAGTATTTTCTCGATCATTTATAATCTTTGTTATCTATTGTTTGTGTTTACACCTATACCTTTCATTTGTTTTTGCAGATATGAGGATGGCAGGATTGGTGCAAATGGTGTTGGCTGTATGGCTGGTAGGATCGGCGGCCGGGGCCCTCAGCCCGCAGCCTCTCATGATGTCAGCTATCATTCCTCCTCTGCCAATTTCCGCCATCAACGCCACCAACAACATTTGCAGAAATCACAGTCGAATTCTAGAGGAAGCGTTGAGGAATGGCGTGCTTTGGGCGCAGCAGAGTAAGTGGGCAGATTTTCAATTGATCCTTCACTAGTCTTCATTCAGATTCTCGATTACTAATAAAAAAGTTACAGGTTTCATTAGCTATGTCCAATAGCCTTCAATAATACTACCTCACTACTTATCAATCTGCTAATGATTTGAAGGCGTGCCAGTTCTGTATCATTATTAACTGTTACTGTGTTTGAGCTATCATAATTATAAATTATGCGTGGAGGTAAATACAGCTACTGAACTTACTCCTTCTTTTAGTCTATCCATTATGCAGCAGAGTACCTTGTAAGGCTACTCATGTTTAATAAATAAAATGAAAAATCACAGTATCCTTCATAATGTTTTCATTCCAACATTATAAACTGTACTGTAATTCATTATTTTATCAATCTCGCAAGCCTATGAGAGCATCAGAGCACTAGAATCAATTATTTAGGTAGGCCTACCGTACTAGTTCACAGTTTTTCGTATTTGGAAAAATTTCTACTCACCCTCCAAGAGTTATTGGACATATAGTGTAGCGTGGGATGTAAAAGAATGAATGTTCAATGTGTGAGCATTGAAGACTTGGTATAATTTCCCATGCAGTAACTTACTCCAAGCAGTATTTAACATTTTAAATGCATTTATAATTTAATGCTCCACATTCCATTTCACAATAGAGTAATTTTGGAGATGAGATCTTCAGTTCATTCACATCAGTGTTATTGCCACTGCAGAATAAGAAAACAAGTTCGCACGAGTGATCACAGAAGATACTTTTTTGATAAACATTATCATTGACTCGATTAGGTAAATAATGTAGCTACTGGTCGATCAACAGACAAAAGAACTGGTTAACAAGTTGAAGCTGTCTTTTGGATTCTCATATCTCATTTACATTTTTTAATCATTTTTCACTCGAAATCTTCATTAATTTGGTGTGAAATGTGGATTAGTAATAGATTCAGAGAACGGTTTACAATAAACCTGAATGTGGAACCTGTTTTCGGAATTACATAATGCTCGCTTAAAAAAAAGAATCCTTTGTCTGATTAAAACATTAAAGAGTTTGCTGTTCAACCTGTTGGTGTGAGTCAGTATCTTAATTTGTATCATTCACGGTATACAATATATATAAGAGTTCTCTAAAATTACTTTCCTTTCAGATTAATTGATCCTTTTTAATCTAATGAATGAATTTCCAGTTTTCATTATTCTTCAAAGTAACCTACGATATAAGATGAGGATTTGTGAGGTGCCCTGAATCATGTTATGTACCTATAAGAATGAGATAAGTTCATTTTTTCGATGTGATTTGGTTAATCACTCAATCATCCTATAAAACTCAATTACAAGTAACTTAATTATACTTTATTGTATGTTTGTCAATGGCGCAACAGCCCTATGAAGGGCCTAGGCTTACTGCAGCTGGTTGCCAGTTTCATATTCACTAAACTATACAGTCCATCCAAGCAAAGAAGACACTCCGGCAAGACGGGAAAACGACTCCAGACCGGCCACTAATTATTCCTATAAAATCTACTAATTCCTATACAATCATCTGTAAAACATGATACTTATTAATTGACTTCATCACAAAAAAATTAATTGGAATGCCCTACATCCATTATTGGATAATAATATTGTAGAAATTGAGAAAGAATTTGATTTTTCCTTGGATTTCATGGAAAATTTGAATTTTTCCTTGAAAAATTTCATTGGATTCATTGGTTCAATTTAAATTTCATTTCATGGGATTCAGCAAAAGTACGGTATTGAAAAATGAGAATAATTGTCGCCTACATGTAGACTACTTGTCAGTAATAAGAGAAACACTTTCGCGATGTTTCAATGATCAGGTTCAAGAAGCAGGAAAGTAGGATAATGAAGTGAATGAGGGTCAGGAGATATTGGACGATCCTATATCTATCACCAACCAGTCTGACTGCTACACCTGAACTTTTCCTTTTTAAAGAAAGTTTCTCATTTGCAAATTCCTATTCGCAAATATTTGTTGTTTATTTCAAACTTTATGGTTAAAATTTGCTGTCAACATTATATCAATCCGATTATTCATCCTCTCAACTCAATCACTGCATTTTTGTGGATTAACCTGTTTGGGAGTCCAACTGGTTTAGGATAATTTTACACTTGCATATCATTAGCAAAATTTATAATTATAATGAATGCTAGCCTACTGTAGGCCTATAACACTACATATCATGTTTGAGATTGAGATACATATGTATAATCCCTTTTTTGGTTCGGATTATCATAAATTGATTTGAAGAAAAATCAAGCATAGGCTATATTTGACATTTGGTTCAATTTATTTGTAACTTATATACGAAAATACGACAATTCTGGACAAGTAACTTGTCTTAATTCAAAGAAATGAAATACAGTATCAATAACTTGCTCACCTTTGCACTGTCGTTGTTAACAATTACATCAACCTGTTCGTGATTGCTTGAATACTGCTATTAACAAACTGGAGTGACATAATTATATGACATTTTAATAAGTAATTTTTTGAATCATGAACAAAGAGTTTCATTAAACTTTTACGGAAGTTTGTTTTAATTACGTTTTCTGATGTTTTTATTTATTGCAATTGAAAAAATGTTGACGAGTTTTCGTATTTTTAGAGTATCAACACATTTCTGTTTAAAAAATTTAAGTAAATTAAATCGTGAATTAAAAACCTAAACAATCGTGCATTCAACAATAATAATTGAACTCAGACGTCTGTTGAACCATAACGGGTCCAGTCTCATATTCTATGAGTGAAATCTTTAAAAAATTGAGTGCTTTTGAAGATGAACTGATAGATGTAAAGATGTAGGTAGTTTAAGTTTTAAGTTTTAATAATCTATTAAAAAATCACTATAATATCACAATTTTCTGAATTCATTCAGCGTTTTTACAAGAAATTTTAACCTTTATTGCTGAAAATCGTCATGGGATATGTTAATTTTCTATACCATCCTATACTCCTATAATAAATGGAAATTTTTGCAACTTTTCCTCTCGCTTATAATAGGAAAGAATTGAATTGAAACATGTGAGTAATTGCTCCATACGATTGACACACTCCAATTTATTGCCTTAACCTTGAACTGGATGCTTCATTTATTCCTAAGTTGTGGAAATAACCTCATATTCCCTTTTTAGAAGACAGGCATAATGACACTGAGAACAATGCTTGAAGTCTTCGACCCGAGCGTTTAATTCCTTTCTCTCTATTTGTATTCTACTCCTCTCTTGCCAAACATGGAATAGTAATTCTCAATGAAATATTTTTTCCCCACTCTTTATAGCGGTTATTCATCCAGTATCCACCAATATTTTAGCGTATTTAGCTATTTTATTTTTAATAAATTCACATGCAACTAGACATTTTAAAGAGCTACCTACTACCACTACACATAGCAGCAGCCTAGTATAATAGATAGCTCTAATACTACTTTTTATTATTAAATAATTATTGCTGATGATTTTCACGATAAGCTTGAAAATTGATTTGCCTCCTTGAAGAATTATTGAGAAAACTCAAGAATGAATTTGTTATTTCAAGAAAAACATTTCGTTTTTCTTACTACCTACAGTAAAAACTTTCACATGAACGTTTTTAAGCGGATTGTGATTGCTTCAGCCATTGCATTGATGGGATGCTTCTTTATCTCATTTTTTGGTATTTCTTCACTATTTCCAGTGGAAATACATATATAGTAATTGTAAAGTTAAGGATAGCTTATACCTTGAAGAATCGCCTCGTTTCTGGAGGAATATTCCTTTGTCTGGAAACCTATATCAATATATAGGATGGCCAAGTTCAACCCTATCATTAAATTTTCAATCGGTCTAAAAGTCTAATATAGTTCAATATTATTTGACAACCATGCCTTTATTGCCATCTAAAAAAATTCTTCTGGACTTCTTAATAGTCCCATGAGAAATCACAAAGTTTAATAAGAAATCACATAACTTACCATTAACGATATCGTACCGTACCACTTCTAATTATTTGGAGCAACAGAGCATTTTCCTAACCGGCTAAAACAACCTGGGGCGTCTGTATGCAATGTCAATTTATGCAGTGCAGTATTATAGCAGTATATAGGAGCATGTATATCGAGAACGGAACCAGTATCAAGCATGAAAGCAAGGTCGCCCTGGTATGGTGTGGACACAAATCAGCTGTTATACCAGCCAGTAATGCAAAGTTTGTTGATAAACCGAAGAGTCGAGATCATGACAATGACCTAAACTCTTTGTGTATCGGCAAGGTCTTTTCAAGGCTTCCAATTAATGATCTTCAATCCCAAAGGGAGAAAGTTCAGTAAACTGAGAGAAATTATATAAAATGTCTGGCTGTGAACAAGTAAGAAGCATGAGTGACAGTATTATAGTCTAACCGACCTGAACTTTTGTGCCAACAATTTGATTCACTATCGAACTATGTCAGTATGTGACGCATTTATAACTGAACGCGGTGACAAAATCTCATGATATTTGGGAGGAATAGGTTTCATCTGAATATGTGCCTGTATTAGAGCATCAATCAACAACCAAGCATGCATGTTGCGTATTCTGAAATTTAAAAAAAAATGAATTGATCAAAGAATTGAATTTGAATTCACTCATTCAAATTCAATAATTTTTGTGATTTAATCTTGAATCGACACCCCGGTAGAAAATATTTTTCTATTCTCTTGGGTTTCACTCGACTTGGCAGTTCAATAATTTCCATTCTATTATCAACTGCATGCATGATTGAAAAAAAAGTAAAGTACGGTACTGCTTTATATAATATTTATGCTTAATTATTCTTCAAAAGGAAGAACGATTAGGAAAACTTGGCCTTCCAATTACAGATTTCACCAGCAATTTCAACTTCCCACACGATGCTCAAATGAATGGACAACCTACATAACAATTTATATTTTAGTAGATATCCCTAGGCATAGTATAATAGGCATATCGATTACGTACGGTAATATAAGTAGTTAGTGACGATCCACGTACATTATTCTGCTCTTCATTACATAGTATTCTTAATAATAAATGTTGGATACTCTCAATACGTTGAAACGACACTGGAAGTTGATGAATATTAATTCTAAATTATTGCAATGATTTTTTAAAAATTCCATTTAGTAACCTACTAGAAATTGGCTTCAGGTTAGTAGAAAAACTTATATTTTGACATTCAGTGTGAATAATGTTTGTATGATTAATTGAAAACTATAGAATTGGTAAAAAGTGCATATAACCAAAATAAAAAAGGATAAATTCAAACTTCTTGTAAACATAATATACTTGTCTTTCTGAAATTTGTTATTTAAATTCAATTTATTTTCTATATATTAATGTCAATATAAGCTGCAACACTACACAACTATTTGCTAGTTTGTTGTATATTTGCTGATGACACTGCAGTGGTATCCTCAGGTAGGAATTGGGATGAGGCATATGAAAATGCAGCAAATGACTTATCTAAAATAAAAAACTGGTTTGACCATAATAATCTAACAGTCAATGCCCATAGTAACCCGGAATCACCAAGACCCTGGAACTAGACTTTTGAAACTGCACTCATGTGGGGACATAACATCCAACACCTGTAATTGTGACTGTCTAGAAAGAGTCAACCACTACAGATATCTGGCGCCTCAGAAGACTTTGTACAATCAATCATGCTACCACTCTGGACCCACTAGCTGTTACGCAGAGGCATATTATAAAAACAATAGGCAATATTACAAAAACAGATATTCTGACTGAAATTCACCACTATTAATTGTTCCTTTTACTTTATTTGTAATCATTTTTCAATGTGTTTTGTATTATGAATTATGAGGAAATAAATAAATTTGAATTTGAATTTGATTTGTTGTTGGAAATTTTTCTTGGAAATATGCATGTCTTTTGTTCGATTTATTCACATCATATCCCTGTTTCCAAATTGTTTTTTCAGTGTACAGTGACTATTGAAGATTGGTATGCTTACATTCCAGTCGATGAGTTCTCAGCTTCCAACGATGTAGGTACTTTAAATTCAAGGGTAGACTGCATAAGACGCATTTACAACTCTCCCATCATTTATAGCCTATTATTTAAAAACGGCGTGATGACTCCAGGCTTTAGTTGACCTTTGAACTTGGCTCTTCCTGTGATCACGATCCTCTTCATTTTATATCCATAATAATCATCAATAAAACAACCAATTGCCTCATTCTTGAACTTCAAATGACTGAATTGCAAATTACTGTTTTTTCAGAATCAGCACGAAATACCAATTTTATAAAATTTCAAACAACACAGTAGATGGTCGGTTTTGGTATTGGTGAATATAAGCTAATGAAATCTGTTAATGCTGCCTATTTCCTTTCTGTTTATTGGAAGAGTTCTAGAATGTCTTGTGATGGCCAAAATATGAGTCCATACATTTATCTCTCGTATGAATAAATTTTATAATATTCAAAGTAGGCTACCCCTTCAAATTCTGTGTGATAATAAATTTACGTAAAGGTTATAGAAAAGTCCATGTTTTGCTCTCTTCAAATTGTCTATTGAAAGTATTTATATAAAAATATCAGAGTTGAATTCAAGTAGCTCAAATACTAACCAAATTCTTCCAGTTCAATTTTAGAATGAATTGCCACTATTTTATATCATCAGTCCTATCCCAGACTAATCTTCCTAGACTCTTCCTACAATAAATGTTCATGAACGTATATTTTGAAGTGATGATAACATGTTCTTCGTCGTGTATTCCACTCTATTATATTGTCTATTTATCAATAATGTTTCATATACTGCAGTGTGGGACGCTTCGGCTAAGGCACCAGTGGGTCTGTTGTCTGGCAACGTGATGCAGCTGGGTGACTTTGACGAGTGCCTGGCTGTGGCCAGCCCCATCAGAGCCAAGTACTGCCTCACGCACATCGTCCTCAAGCCGCCTCCAGGCCACGACTCCGTTCATCCGCTCACCATAGACTACAACCCTAAGCTCAACTATTGGGACAAAATACATGTGAGTAGCCGGTTATACATTTCCTTATTATTAAAAAGTGGCAATAGAAGCAATACTATTTTATGAAAAAACTTTCAGGAACACTGTAATTATGTTTTCGAGGTTTAAAACTCCAATTTCAATAACATAATATGGGTCGTTGCTAATCCTTTGCTGCTTAATATGCTTCAATTACCCAAAAATGTCTCATAAACCAGTAACTTCCTTTTGGTTGATAAGATTATGTATGGAACTATATAGAGGCTGTACCGAATCATCATGTACAATAACTGATTATATACGCAGTCTCTATAAAATGAAACTTTTACAACATTAAGACCCACCCCAGCCTTTCAATTGCTATAAGCTCGAACTACTTTTGGTTTGATCCAAGTTAATTAGGAAAAGAATTCTATTCTAATTACCTTGGTTTGATCTATAAAAGTATTTCAAGCCTTTCAAATTTCCTGATTTTGTAGTCATTGTATTGAAGATTCATAGGTTAATCAAGTTTTATCATAATATTGAATAATTATTTCAATGATATCCTGATAAATAAATTTCGATTAGTTTTAATAATTTTGATAGTTGGCTTATTAAATCTCGTCATTACTTGCTTATGCACTTATATCACGCGCTTTAGCGACTCCCTCTTATTTTATTGGCTTGCTTCCGCTCATTATTATTTCATATATTTTTTCTCTTAATTTTCTAATTATTCTCAGAATAACTATCAAATCCAACACAACGCGATAAACCGTTTGTTTTAATTGGCTGTTGACGTATCCTTGAACAAACCAGAGAAGATCGGTTATTTCATAGGCTAATGACATTACAAGTTGCCATAATCAAGGACTTTTATGTATTATTAGCACGGAATCGCACAGGCTTCTATAGCTTCAACCGTTTGATATAGCTTTCTTTGTTTTTTTTATCATGAACTTTGAAAAGTCTGGTCGTGAAGAAATACTTCATCAGGAATGCATGTAGCCTACACTTCTCAAGGTTGGGAATGCTCAAACCTCACTCTGTTTTTTTTTACTTTTTTGGTGATGCTTTAACGACCAAGCACGTGGGTTCATTTTTTGGTTCAAAGCATCTATTATCTAACTTGACGATCAAGTAATCCTCTACAAGCTATCAAATTAGTAGGAGACAACTGACTGCATAGACTGCTGTATTGGCCTATAATATTATTTCTCTATTTTGCTTTAGATTATAATCAGCTCCAGGAGATTGTCATGTGCCATTCGAAGATGAGGTACTAGCCTCAGTTGAAATTGAATGCTCAGCTCGTTGACCTTGGAATTCTCAGCTCGTGTCAACACGCAATGCGCATACTCCAAAGAAAATAACAGAATCGAAAATAAAGAACTGCGAAGCAACCAAAAGCAATAACGAACGAATCGATAGAGACTAAATAATAAATACGGTATGTTCGATTTCGAACATATTTATAACATAAATATGTTCATATTTATAACATATGTATGTTATGAAAATTTCGAACATAAATATGTGAGAGAGAAATGAAGTTGGAAAATTCAAGATATATTCTGAATGAAATATCAAATATTTAATAAAATTCAATATATATAGGCCTATTCAATGAAATATTCTTGTGAAAAAATTTTGTCCAGAGATGTGCATTTTATTGGAGGGGTATAGACTATCAATGATAATCCAATCCACACCTTTATCTCAATTAAGATACCGGAATGTGTTAGTAGTAGTCTAGGTTCTCGTTCAGATTCACGAATATCTTTGATATTCGAGTTGACTAGGAACAAAAAAATAAAAATATTTAGATGAGAAAGGTTAGAATTTCAAAGTTTTGCAATTGTATTTTTTTCCACTTATTGAGTTGTTGGGAAGGTGGTATTGTGGTTGTTATCCACATTAAATGAAAATATACATGATAGGTAGTGAAAAACCACAAATTTATTAAAAATCGAGATACCGGTTTTTATCGGTATGATAATTAACCGGTTTTGGCTACCATAGACTACCATTATCAATAAAATAAATGAATAAAAGTTTATTTCCCAAAAAACTAAAACTACTACATCAATTACAGAATATTAGAAACTCTACAATTACAGTATATACAATAGTTAGCTACAGAAATATCTTATAATGTGTCTTTACGTGTTTTAGTGTTTTCTGTGTGGAAATTGACCTACTCCACTATGGCGTACCATGTTCTAGAGTAGGTTTTGTTTGTTTGTTTTTTGTGTGCGGATTAGTAATTAGTGAGTGTTTAGTAAGTCATTAGGTGTGTAGTTGAAGTATTAGTTGTTGTTTGAAATAATGTTTTCTATGTTCTGTCTTCCTTTGCTCATCAACCAATTGTGTACTATTGTTTTGAACGTTCTAGGATGATTAATCTGTTTGAAATTTTCAGGAAGTAAATTGTGTAATTTTGGCGCTAAATGATTGAAATGTCTTTGGTATAGTGCCTTTCTTGCAACATTGGTGATGAGAAGAATCCTGTACCTGGTGTTGTGGTTGTGGTTTCTGGTTTGAAATGTTGTTGGATTCTTGTGTAATCTGCACAATATCTCCTTGGAGTAAAGCTGTCTTGGATCCATCACGTTAAACTCATTGAATAGCTGGTCCGATGAATAGTGTGGTGGCTTCTGGTTGATGACTCTCATTATCAGCTTCTGTACCCTGAGGAGCGGTCCGATGTGCAGGAAGCTTGTTCCTCCCCATCCTACAATCCCATACAGCATGAGGGACTGTGCTAGAGAAAAGTAGATTACTCTTAGACATGCCTTGTCGACCAGTGTCCTCAGTATCCTGAATCTGTAGATGGTCTTCCTCAGTCTCCTGCATAATTCATTGAGATGGTGATCCCAGCGCAGAAAAGAGTCCATTGTAACTCCCAGGTATTTCTGTGACTGTTTCTTGTTAACTATGTATGAAGTGTTATTCCGTTGGTTCTTGATTATTATCTTATCTCCTGTTGGCTGTCCATGTTGAGTCGCCGAAAAGGTCAGGAAGAAGGTTTTCTCATAGTTTAAGGTGAGTAGAGATTTTTACCAATATCTGGTAAAACAATTTATCTGAGATTACCAGAGTTCACCAGATATTGAAAATGGTGTGGCAGGAACCGGTATCTCGATTTTGAATAAATCTATGGTACGTGTGACAATATCTTCTCTTCTCATTTAATATGTTTTTCTTTTATGTCTCTTCAATTTCACAACAGGCTATAGCCTGTTGTAGCTACAACAGAAAATGCTATTTATTCATTGCCTATTATCATACTCACTTTTGATCACAATATCACAATTTTATATTAATCCTTACACTATGTTATAAGTCAAATGTGTCCTGGCTACAGAGATCATATTGAGGAAGATGAAATTATATAGTCGACTATCTATGAGTGTTGAATGAAATTAATGAATATATTGAAGATTTTGAGTCCAAATCATTATTTTTTGACAGGTATATGATGTGATAATATCATTATAGTATTCAGTATAGACTAATTATACACTAGCTTAATATATGTACGCCTCTAGATATTTAGATAACCCAAATATCATGGATGACGATACTCGAATTTATAAATAATAAATAAATAATAATAATTTTATTTCCTTAGAAAACAAACAAAAAACAAAAATGAACAAAACAGCAAGCAAATGTAATGAGTACAATTTAAATTTAAATCCAGTTAGTGTTTAAAGAATTAAAGAATAAAGTTTCAATTTTTTATTTATTTTTATTGGAAATTAACCTACTCAACTATGGGAACCCCATGTGCTAGAGTAGGTGTAAATTTTGGGTGGGGGTGCGAATACTTTGGGTAAGTGAGCTCACATACTGTTAGAAATAATATTTTCTGTGTGATGTCTTCCAGTTGTTATAATCCACTTTTTAACGACGGCTTTGAATTTTCTTGGGTGTTCTATCATCTTGATGTGTGCAGGAAGTAAATTGTGGATTTTTGGTGCTAGGTGGTTGTAGTGTCGTTGATATGTTGCCTTCTTAGCAACGTTTGCGATCAGAAGGTTTCTATTTCTTGTGTTATGACTGTGGTTTCTCCATTGAAAGTTTTCCGGTTTTTTGTGTAGTCTGCAAATGATTTCCAGGGAGTAGAGCTGTCTTGCATCCATCACTCCGAACTCATTGTATAGCTGATCTGATTGGTAGCGAAGTGGTTTCTGCCTAATAATTTTCATTATCAGTTTTTGTACTTTTAAAAGAGGGTCAAGGTGAACGAAGTTTGTCCCTCCCCATCCCACAATCCCATAGGTAATCAAAGACTGGACTAAGGAATAGTACACCATCCTCATACACTTCTCATCTATCAATGTCCTCAGCATTTTGAACTTGTAAATAGTCTTTCTCAACTTTTTGCATAGGTTGTCTATATGATGGTCCCAGCGCAGGAAAGAGTCCAGTATGATTCCAAGATATTTTATTGTTGGTTTTCTGTGGATAGTGTATGCAGTGCTGTTGGAAATGTTGACTGTTAAAAGGTTTTCTGTAGGCTGTCCATGCTGTGTAGCTGAGAAAGTTAGAAAGTGGGTCTTGTCATAGTTTAGGGTGAGCAGATTCTGATTCAACCAATGTAAGATTCTCTGTAGTCCTATTTCAGCCTTATTCCATGCTATTGACCAAGTTGGTCCTGAAAACAAAAGTACAGTATCATCGGCGAAGGTGGTGATGTTCCCCTCAATTTCCATACTGCACAGAGGATTTATATAAATCAAAAATAGTATTGGACCGAGAACTGTACCTTGAGGTACTCCATAATCCATAATGCTTCCAATTTATATAATGCTTCTGATCAACTCATTCAAATAGCGCTGTGGCATTGACCGCGGTCTTTGCTCAACAATTAAATCATGGCTGTGAATTCAATCCTGGATGCTAAAAAATGAAACTGGATCAAGAATTCCAATCACAGATCTCTCCACTGGTTTAATGATCGCTTTAAGGCGGATATAGATTTACTTTTTGTCCAATAAATTCGTAAGGAATAATTACAGGTACCTGCACTGATAATTATACAGTTTAAGGTTTAATAAGATATGTTTAAGTATGGATAAATATAGATCAGTTAAATTCTATTTGACAAGCAATCATCTGCTTGGACCGGAAAAAATAAACATTTGGAGCATGTGGACGGAAATTGTTGAGTTTAATCAACTTCAGTGTTGTTAAACTGTTTAAGTGATACCTGCAACACCCATTTATTTGAAGGTTAATATTTTAATCAAGAATAATCGAAAGTAAGTTTTTACTTTCAAATCATTCTTGAACCGACTACATCTTTCCTTGAAACTATTTTTCTCTAAACAGTCTAAACCACTGCTATTTCATAATTTCAATCAATCGATCAGTTCATATTCAAAATACCATATTTATTTAAAAACTATTAAATCTTAAAGTTATTTATTTGCATTATTCTGCAGTCACCAAATATATTTGACTGTATTCATCCTACGATATTCCACTTAGGACATGCAAGATGATAGGTACCAAGTTGGCTAGTAATTACGTAAAGTTATCTAATGACACAAAAAACTAAATTAACTTCTTTTGGGGGTAACAGGGATAAGCATTATCACTGAAAATGATCCTATGAATAGAGGTTGGATAAAATATATAATTTATGCGGTCATAAAGAGGAGGATAAACAATAAAAGAATAGAGAAATGATTGAATGTTTATTGTTCTTGATGAGTTGCCTACAGTTTAAGTTGAGTGCTTCATAAAATCTTCCACTCATTGATCCAACGCTTCAAAATCCTTGTCATATCCAAATCCTGTCACTTCCTGTTTCCTATCCAAGATGCTTTGAGAAGCATTATCACCAGGTCATTGTAACAAACCATAAAAGTATTTTAATGTCATGTCACTCATTGATGAGTAGGCCTATTGACAATGCATTGTGATGAAGAAGTTTGCCTTGGGCTCTACAATACCGTTTGTTTCTTTTTTGAAAGGGATTTTATCTTTGTCCATATGCCTATTCTCCTCCAATAAAACATGTGATTTGAATTCATCAATTAAAATTTTTCAGGCTGTGATAACCTGGGGTGCCCATCCCCCATGGCTGATGGCGCAAAATCCCCCCTCCCCCCAAATCCATTGCTTGTCCAATAGTCCCACAAAAAAACCCCACTCGACCCCCTCCCACCACTAACAAAACGTGAGAAACAAAATGTTACCAGTAAAATAATGAACTTTATTGATTGAAGGTATTGAAATGATTCAATGAAAGTAGATTTCAGAAACTACACTCCATTTGACATAATACTTTAAAAATAAAGAATACAATGTAACTTATTCAAAAGACAGATACTTTTATATTCATTACATAATATGGAGTATAACTTAAAAACACTTGAATGCTTCTTCCAATTGCCCTCTTTCAAGAGCATTGAACTAGGGGGTGTACCATCGCAGCCAAGTGGGGAGTCCGGGGGCTCTCCCCGGGAAATTTTGTAAAAATTTACTTCAAAATTGCGTTTGAGAAGGCCATTTTAATGGTCTATATTAAATGAGGAAATTACTATTTTTTGAGCATGAAATATTGATATTGATAGCCTATAGGCTACTGTGGACTATAAGACCAATTCAATACTAAGTTTCAAAAACAAATACAAATTCAAGAAATATTTATTATGAGTTATTGAAAACTCGTTCACTTTGAGATTGGGATAGAATTTTAAATTATACAACTCATTCTTTCAATGTTGCAGTCAGTACTACTAGCAAATCTTCTCTTGCTTTCTTTGCATTTATCCCGATAGAACCACTGCATGTTTTGATTTTCAAGCTGAAGTTTTTATAAGTTTTCATTTTATTCATTCAAAGTTGAATTAAAATTCCATAAAATAAATAAGTGCCTAACTGCCAATTTTGGTAGTTTGGTAGTGCGAACTGCCAGAGCATAATTACTTATTAAAATAATTTATTATATTATCCACTATCAGATTCTTACAATTTCATACTTCTTGCCACGGTCATTTCGATAAAAATAGCTATCAATGATGGTGGACTGAAGAAGGATTTCTCCCGCTATAGGGTAAATTTTTTTTCAGAAAAAGTAATCTAAAAAATATTTTCAAGAGTTTCAAGCCTTATTATTAGTTTCATTATTTGTTACTGTTATTAAGAGTGTATTAATTTCTCAATTATTAAGTATGCTGTATAATATGTGATTTTCAATATCTGTAAGCTTAAATCCGCATTTTTAACAAATAAAATTCATTTGAATCCCATTCTTTAACCAGGGCCCTATTTCACAACGTAACAAGTCTTGTCACTAACCATGATTTATAACAAATTTACTAATCCAGCTGATTACAGGCGTTTCACGAACGCACAATTGTAGACTTGTGAATTTTAACAATTTTACAAGCGTTCCGCCGGTTATGAAAAGTGTTTCACGAACGTTGGCATGGTAACGAACAAGTCTTGTCAAAAAACAACTTGTAATTAACTATGAAATTTCTACCTATGAATAGACCTAAGTAAGTAAGTTACAAGTGCTAATAGAGAGGCTTTTCAAGGCTTCAATATTATTTTCAATGATTAAAACTATTTTACATTGTTTCTTTGTACATTTTATTATGCCCAATAGGAGTCAAAAAATTTAATTAAATAAATTAGAAAAATCATCAGTACCAGTAGAATATAGGCTATGTTTATAACATGTGAGATGAGGGAGACTACTCCAAGCTCAC
>CM029547.1:33750870-33786981 GCA_017141385.1 Sogatella furcifera | reverse complement strand
TCCAGAGAGACTGTATAATCAGTCTATACCAATTTCTATCAATAATAATAAACAACCCACAATAAAACCTCGAGAGAGCTAAAACCTCGAATTATTATTAATATATATTGAAACATGATGTTATTCGATTGGATGAACATTATGGCATGTTAATCTTTTTTAATATTTGTCATCTTGTTATGCATAATAGGATAATTTTATCCTTATAAAAGTTCTCTATAAATTGAAAATCCTAGTTAATTCTCTTTTCTCTATGAAATAATAATACAAGACACACAAATATAATTTTTCATGATGTAGAACAAGTTGTTACATACATTTAGCACTTCTAAGTTTTACCAAATGTTGTTGTTTTTTATATTACATTCAATGGATTATAATAGAATTGAAGACACAGTGTCAGGTGAGATGTTGTTGATGGTGATATGTTATACTGTGGAACTTGTACATAATTAAAGAGCACAATATTGCCCATATCACAGAAAATTTTATTGGTTACATACAATAAATAATTGTTTCAATGTTTTATCATCATCATCATCATCATCATCATCATCAGTGAATTATCAGTGAACTGACTTTGAAACATTGAAACAACTGTTTGTACTCATCGCTATAAAATTTCCTGTGATATAGACAATATTGTGCTCTTTAATTATTACCAAATTGATTGACTTATGGATGATTAAATGTTTTGAAAAGATTAATTATTTTGATCTCAGTTTTACATTTACATACTTTTGTGATAGTTATATTGTCATTAGACTTGATACTTGTGTTCTAGGCAATTTCCTGCTATGTATGTCGGCCAGAAGAGGGTACCACAGCGTGTTTCGTAGAGAAAAGCCGATTTCTGGCTTGGATCTGACCCCGATGTATGCTATTCACTTTCTTTCCATTGTGTTTGTGGTTCTTGGACACCGATATGCTGTAATGCTTCTAGGACCCACTCAGAACTATGAGTTGATTGAGCATGTGAGTTGAAATCTCAATAACATTTTATAGATGTAATAGTTCAAAATCTTGATTGACATAATTACAGTTAACAATATCAAATCAAATTTTATTGCTCTCATCATCAGTAAATACATTATAAATTATAGTGTATACCGCATCAATAATCAACTCATAAAGTCAAAAAAATTATACAAAAATTTATATCTAATTACAATATTTATACTAATAAGCTATATGTTATTATTTATCTATAATATGACTTAAATTAAGTGAATATAATCACCTTGTTTAAATTATCAATTGATTTTGAGAGGCCACTCATCTTTTAGATGATTGGAGGAGTATCTCATGTATTATAGAATATCATTGATAAATATTTTCAAAAATCTTCTACATTTAAGAAAAAAAATTAAACAATAATTGATTTTTCTCTTTTCTCAATAATATTAGAATTATCATTGATTCATTTTCAGGCATTCAGAAATTACTGGATATCAATGTGGATTGGTCATATGGATCTATTCGTGGACAGCTTTTTTGTGATGAGTGGATTCCTCCTAGGACTACTTCTCCCATTGCAATGTGATACTGCTACTATAAGTCCTTTCTCGGTTTATGTTCACCGTTATATAAGGTGAGATTTTCTGTACATCTTACTTGAACTCCTTAATACAAAAGAGGATCCTAGTATTTAGAGAGAGTTCTATTATTCTATGGTAATACTGTATCTACCCTAATAATATGTTATCAATATTTTTGGATGATTTATTTCGTTTCTTACTATGATATTCACTGGTTCTCTAATTTTGGAATATTCACATGAAAAACCCTCCTCGTTAATATTGAAACAGATTCAAATCACTCATTCACTTAGAAGGTGAAGAAATTATATTATAAGAAACCCAATCAATATTTCAATATGATCAACGGCAATCATATATTACTAAGTAAAAGGATTCCAGGATTTAAACTTACTACATATTATTTTTTATCATTACTATAAATTATGTGATTATAGGTATAGCAATTGAAATAACATTTCATTTTATCAATAATTATGCCCATATTCACGGGGCACTCTAAACATGTCTATGCAAAAAATGATGAAAACAATATTAGCTTTCAGTAAAGAAAAAATAGGACAAGAGCACTTAATGTGAATTTCAAATAGGGTTGACATTTTTTTAAATTTCTTCAAAAACTGTATACAATTGGACGTAGTTATGCAGGAAGGAACCAATCCACAAAAATAAAAAAATCGGATTTTTCAATATTTGGGTTGATAAACCCCTATGTAACTAATTTCGATGAAAAAAAAACACTGGAATCAACCCTTATGGCAATTATGTGGGTTGGTTCCTTTCTGCAAAACAAATATCCTACTTTATGTGTTATGCAGAAAGGAACCAACCCACATAATTTCCATGGCATGTTGCAAGAATTCACGGCCAATTAAAAATTACAGAAAATTTTGAAGAGACGTTCAATTCCAGTGGAAAATTTTGATATTTTAAAAATTATTCTTGACATGCTGTACACGTTTTATGGAAAAAATTCCAAAAGTCAAACAATTCTGTAAAACTTTATTTGAAAAATAATGAAAATTAGCGGCAGAAAACATCGTTTTTCATTCTTTCTTCCATGAATAACCTCATGCAACTTCAAGAGCTAGAGTGTAATGATGAATACATATATTATGAGTTGAAGCCAATTGAATTCACTGAATAATGGTACAAAGTACAACTATTTATCTCTATAGAGTGCCGAGACACATGTGATATAAGAATTCTTGAATAAGAGGGGTAGTGTGGGGACTTCAGACAGGACACTTGCCAACATGCTAGTTATCAATGGGAGAAAATCAACTCTATATAATCTCCCCAAATGAATTATTTTAAAATTCAATGAATTAAAAGGGGTATTTTAGTACTCACTTGATAGACCATAATATCACGCTTCTGAGATAGCGCTTTTCATTTATTAACTGACTTACACTTAACTTACGTTAAATTTCGGAAAAACATATGTTTCTATCATTCAAAATGTAGGTTTTGGAAAGTTCTACAAGTTTCATAAGAGACATTTCCAGTAGAATCATCTAGTGAACTTTCATTTAGAAGATAATTAAAATTCTATGCAGAAATCTAGGGAATCCCTCCATTCTTCCATTTATATAACTTCTGAACCGCAGGAGCTACAATGAAATGATTAGACATAGAATAAAGAGAATTTAATTTACTGAAAAATGAGAAAGAGTCTGATTTCTCATTTCCAATGAGTGTTGAGATACATTCAATGTTAGAAACCCTTACAAATGGAAACTTTGAGGGGTGGAGAGGGGGTAGCAAGATGGGGGTGGTAAATTTTGACAGAACACTTCATAATATTAATCAATGAGTGAAAAAATTAGCCTCTTATCTTCTTTTTCTTTTGATTTTCTTCTGGTTCTTCTACTCTGAAAAAACAAAAATGTTAGTCTGGTTCCTATGGCAATTATGTGGGTTGGTTCCTTTCTGCATAACACATAAAGTAGGATATGTTTTTTGCAGAAAGGAACTAACCCACATAAATGCCATAAAATGGGAAATTAATGCTTTTTTTATATAAATATCTAGTTTATGATATCAAGAGCTCATATACGTTCCCAAAATCAGAATATCTGATTAATTGGATAATAAAATGGGAGGTATTATTGCAGTTTCATCTTTGGTACGCGATATCTCAAAAGTAGCTGATTGTGGGTTGGTTCTTTTCTGCATAACTCCGTACAATTGTTTTAATGTTTGGCGTATCCTTAATGATTTCAGATTGATGCCAGCCTATATACTATTGGTATTTTTCTACATGACTCTCTTCTACAAGATAGGCGATGGACCACTCTGGAATCAAATGGCTGGTAATGATCAGACGGCATGTGAAGTCAATTGGTGGACAAATTTGGTTTTCCTCAACAATTTCGTCAATCCTCTAAGAATGGTGAGTACTTTACAATTGAAGTAAGTTAATCAATGAAATTATACAAGTCTCTTCTTTATTATTAATCATCTTGCGAGAAGTTAACTTCTATCTAGGAAGCCTATGTTATTTTTGCCAGGATAGAATTTGAAAAAAGTAATAATAGTACAAATAGTTATATTCGATTTAATTTAAAATGTGTCCTATTTCGAAAAAGTGGGTTGTAAAGGATTTGTGTCTCGGTTGTGGAATTTGAATCTTCTTAAGTTTTTTCAGCTATATCTTTATTCCTTTTAGAAGTAATTCATAATGGTATTTCAAATTATATACTATGTTTTATAGATATGTGTAGGCTTACTTGAAATGTTGAGTGTTAATTTGTAAAGTTGAGATACACTCTAGTAAAATTGTAAATATTTTTTCTCTCTTCCTCTCATCTTCTCATTGTTGATTGATTTAAAATCAACAAATCAAGAAGCTAGATCGCATACTTTTCTTCCACCAAATAGTGGGATGTGATAAAATGACCCATATTATCAAACGCTCTATAGTTTTCAGTGCTGAAGTTGAAATTATATTTCAAATATAATTGCAATAGCAAAAATACTCTTCATGAAACTATGCTTCCTTCTTATTTACATTTCAATGTATCATTACCATATTTCTTCTTATGTTTATTTGTCATCATATATTTGTATCTTGGAAACTACTCTTAAATTTCCCTTTCATCTCTTATTGAATAAATCTCACCTTGGATCTTTACAATAATATTATTGTGACGTGACACTAATTCAACTGTATTCTAATTTCAGTGCGCAATGCATTGCTGGTATATCGCTTGTGATTTTCAATTCATGGCTGTGGCGACTGTGATCATTTTGGCCCTGAAAAAGCACACAAAACTGTTAGTAGGTGTATTTGCGCTGCTATATTGTATGACTGTGAGTGCTGTGTTTGTCCACACTTATTTGTACAAGAGGACTGCTGTCATCTGGTTTTTCAAAAAGTGAGTACGGTACCGTACCGGTAATTTGATATTAGATAGTTTATAATCCTTAAGACATTTTCTGCCTCTCAAATTTGTGTTATTTCCTTATTGTTACGGAGATGAGATGCATTCTCAGCTTCCAATGTTAATTGTAGCTGAAAATTCCAAAGAGTCACTATTGCTTACATTGTATAACAAAGAAAACAAAGTATATATTTTGTCAATAACACACTGTGTGGCCACGAAACAATGATCTTACATAAATGAAGTGTAGAATTAACAAAATCAGTTTGCATTTATATAATTAATTTCGTCTAGTACAAAGGACGAGCTAAGGAGCAGTTAAGGAGCTCTATAAAGAAGAATAATAGTTACTGTCAAATTATGAGTCAGAATGGGATAGTGGTGATGAAGATCAAGATAATATAATAATTATCGCTACATAAATTCCCACACGTTTTTGCATTATTTTCCCGAACTCAAAACTCAATCATTATTGTGTTTAGATTTTACGTATCTATACTAATCACACGGTGCAGACATATGTAATCTAAGTCTACCATCCCAGAGTTGAAGACATCCATAGATCTCTAGCAGAAGTTGGACCTGCCAACTGGCTGTGCCATTAAATTGTTTGCCAGTTAGTTGGACACGGTTTTTATAGAAATTGCTGTGAAATTGCTTGTATCTCATATTCTCATTATATCAATTATCCATGATCGAGAATTGCAATACATAGAAATGAATACATTTCATACATAATAATAGTTTTAAACCCCGCCCAATGAGTCATTATTAAAATGCATAGGTAACTGAATCCTTCCACAGTAGTAGTACCTCATAACTTCATGCTAATAATGTATTTTGCTAAAGGTATCCAAATTTGATTATCCCTCTCACACCTAAAATATTATTTGTTTGCAGTTTCTTCATCAACCCCCGAGGAGATGATCATTATACTTCCATCTACATTCAATCACAATACAGAGCTGGTCCATACATCCTTGGTGTTTTGACTGGATTTTGGGTTTATAAAAATATCAAGCTCCGTCTTACAAAGGTTAGAGTTGGAAAATAATTGAATTTTGATCTCTCTTAGATGATTTTCTTCGATTCTTTGGATTTAGTAGTACATTTTATACTATTTCTTGTGATTTCGTGTGTTGACTGAGTCTTTTATGGAACCCTATTTGTGGAGGAATTCCGTGACTTTGAGTTGAATTCTCGTTTTATCGTGAAAAATTGAAGAAATTTTGTTGAAGAAAATGAATGAATATTATTAGAATTTAAATGTTTATCACGAAGTACGGTAATTTATTTTCATCTTATAAGTCTGTTAAAAAATGTTTTAATTCACGGTGCTTGATATAGAGGGGCCTTTCACATTTATTCAAGCAGTTTAAAAAATTATCTCATTATATTTATCCTCTTGCTTAAATATTTCTAAATTGATTGGAAAAAGTTAAGATGTGAATCAAATATTGTAGTCGCCCACAGATCATTGGAATGACCAAGGTCAACCAAGTCTTTCACCACCCTTCCTCGGTTCTCCCTCCGATGTTGCCGCTTCTTACTCAGAGGTAGCTATAAAATAAGGGAGAGAGTGAGTGTGTGAGAGAGAAGGAGTGATGTTTTGTTTGAGTGAGGAGGATATTGTTATTTCTTGAATTGTTTTGTAGGAGAAGGAAACAATCATTCTAGGCTAGCCGAATGAGGGTGTACAACAGTGGCTACAGGTGCTCACCATTGCCAGTGACCTTGGCCATTCCAATGATCTGTGGGCGACTATAATTATATATTGATAGACTTTATTATTCTTTATTTTTCAGCCGCAAACATGGAGCATGTTTTTGATTGGTTGTGTAATAATGCAGCTCTGCTTTTGGAGTGGGTCACTCTATCACAATCCAGCCAGGCCTTACAATGTAATTGAATCAGCTTTGTATGCAGCTTCGACTACCAGCATTTGGGGCGTAGGACTTTGCTTCGTGATTGTTTCAGTTACCATGGGGACAAAAAGTAAGTTCATCACTGTCGAGGTTAGGATCTAATCAATATTCCAAGTAATCTGATGGGATTCAACTTTATAATACATTAATATTTTATTGCAAAAATGTACAATTGAATTTATCCAAATATTTAATGTGAAACTAATTTACATTGAATAAAAAACAGAATATTTCTTGAATTCTCAAGCCTCATTGCAGAGAATTTGGTTCAAGAGATATGAGTTATCTGAGACTACAAAGTGTAGAGGGAAACAGGAAAAAGCCTAATAATATTACTTCGACAATAGTGGATTGCATAAGCATAATTCAAATCTTGTTCGAAAGATTTGAATAATGTTAAAGTAGGTTGGTAATCCAATAATGAGTGAGACCTATTGATTTAATTATAATATTGAAATTCTCTAAAATTTCAACCTTTGACATTCAGGAATAAGGCTTGAAGATTGGCGGAGACCTTAGTCCAAAAATAGAGTTTATAATTAAATTCACTATTCACCATCACTTGAATTGTGAAATTATTAGTGTGACATTCACGTACGCCAGTAGCCTAAATGAAATCAGAAAACCTCCTACTGTTCAGTTGGTTACTATCCAAATTAGTACTTTTCTCTTGTGTGATATATAATGTTTTAAAAAATAATTCTGTATTTTATGAAGGATTTATACATAGAGTAGGTAGATAGGTAGATGAATTTACTTGATTTTGAAATTTCTCATCTGTCTCCTTGAATGGTTTCATAATATATTACAATGAATGATAATTTTGCCTATGAAATATCACTTGAGATTACTTGTATTTTTTCTTATATTCAACACTGTTATTATCAATCTTAATCTTCTATTCCATGCTTAGTTCATCATGAATAATGGATTGATCTGTTTTACAGCTCCAGGCTCGCTGGTTCTCTCATGGAGGCCTTTCACTTTCCTTGGGAAACTCTCCTATAACGTTTATTTGGTTCACCACGTTCTACAAGTGTATTCAGCAGCATCCAGTAGATCAGGCACTCATGTCAACTTTTTGAATCATGTAAGTGTAACAGAAGGTTATAAGATAAGGTTATTCCGACTTTAGTGAACTAGAAAAGTGGTAGGGCAGCCAAAATATGGTGTAATTTAGATCAACAACATATGATACTTTTCGCTGAATACAAGGGCGTATCCAGAATTTTTTCTAGGGGGGGGGGGCAAGCAATTTTTTTCTGCAGAATATAAGAAAGTTGCCCCTCTTCCCCTATCTCTAGTAACGGGGGGGGTTGTCAGCCATAATATTGTTCAGTTACAATATATATTTAAGATATTTACTCAGTGCTTAATTTGTAAAATTAAAAGTTCTGGTACAGAGGCGGAAAACTGGTGAGGGGGGTCTGGGGGTTCTCCCCCGGAAAAAAACGAAAATTTGACTTCTCAAAACTCATTTTTAGAGTCATTTTTAAGCTTTTAGTTGAGTATTATTACCATTATTCCTCCATATTTTTAAATAATAAATTTGAATGATTTACTACAAGAGTAGCAAGTACTCAGAGGAACCTGTACGGCGTACCGGTGCGTACCGTCACAAATTAAGCCCCGCATTTTATCATGAAAATAGAAAATAAGAACTAGTTTAATATTATCCAATCAGAAAAATTTTGTTAAAATTATTTGCTTGGTAAATAATTTCAAGTCCATCTATTTTTTATATTGATGGGTGGATGTGAATAGCTTACAAACTAGTTCAACACAAATAATTTATCAACATTCTATTAGTGGACTATATCACATAGCTTACAGAATGGCTATTTAGCTGTGTATGAGATTATTGAAAAATGAAGAGTGCAGAAGACCCCAGATTTAAAAGAAAGTTTTGAAAACATTTCCAGAAATTACAAAATCCACAGTGAATTCATAGATCAATCAAGGTAAATTGAATAGATATGGTTATCTACAATTATTCTTGTATTGATGGATTTGCTGAGAACTCATTTAATACTCTCTTTTCAATCTGGTCCTTGTTTTCCTTCAAAAATTTACGATTGATACTGATTAAGCACAACCCCGTCAATCTTTTCTCTACTATTCAGCTCATGAGCCATGTCTTTACCCAATGAAGGGTACTAAATGATTTCCAGTTGCTGTGATGGGATTGATGGTTGATGGGAAAACACTTGGAATGCCTTTTGCCTTAGAATGCCTCCAAACACTACACCATACCTAGTAATTGGAAATAGTATTAGCCTTTACCAAAAGTGTAGCTACTTCAATTTCCTTTAACTCATATATTTTCATTGGTTTTTCTCAAATACATTACACCACAGCTCCAATCTCACAGTCATGGATTCTAGCTCATGAAACTTCATATGAAAGACTCAGAATGTTTTTCTCTGGAGTTACTCTTTATTTAAAAGATGGAGAAAATAAAATGATAAAGCAAGAGTATTCTCATTTGAAAATATGACTTCCAATTACTGATTAAGAGAGTCATATAAGGAATTAACATTCAACTTCTCCAGTATTCAATTGGTGAATTGGATATTCAGATGGAAAATAACTTCTGTAAGTCTCTGATTTCAAAATCTTTATAATTTGGTTCAAAATAGTAAAAAAATTATCTGTAACTGCCCCCTGCCCCTGCCTGCATATGCTCATGGGACGTTAGGAGTTTGTCGCCGAACAGAGTAACTAGAGAAAACGTGTATAAAAGTTGATTTTCTCAAAGAATTGGTGACTTAATCGAATCTTTCCGTTAAATAACTGGCTAACCCCATTAACTATAAAGGATGGATCAGTGTCAGAGAGAAAGCAAGAGTATTCTCATTTGAAAATCTGACTTCCAATGAATGTTTGGAGATGAAAGATGAGGAATTATCAATGATATGATACAGAATTCGATTGGAGAGTGAAATGAAAGTTTTGAGCCCAGTGTCAATGACTTCGCAATCTTCGAAATGAAGTTCTAAATTTACTAAATTTGATGATAATAATAATAATATATTATTTTATTTTATGATATTTATTCAATTTTATTTTATTTACTTTAGCTGTGGATTTATTTTTCAAATAAAAAAAAATCTGTCAACTTCTAGGGGGGGGGGGGCAGCTGCCCCCTGCCCCTGCCTGGATACGCCCATGGCTGAATATATGCGCACAGTGCTAGAATTTCTGATCTCAAATCAGAATCTCAAATCATTTGATCTGACGTCAAATTCTAATCTCCCCACCCGTTTTTTATTCTACCCAATATCAGAGGCAGTTATGGAACAACCTTCTAATAAAATTTACACTTTCATCAGAGATGTTATGGAACTTATCCATAATTTAGGTAAGTGAAAACAATAAGGTTGTCAGATCCACAAAGTTCATTATAAATAATAAAGTATTGGTTTCTAAATAAACTTTGTGGATCTGACAACCTTTGTTTTCGCACATACCTGAACAACCTTCTTGTGATAACCTTGAGTGTAGCAGGCATCAGCTACTAATTAAACTCATCAAGCTTGTTAAATAGAATACTAAGGGATTAAAGTGATTTCATGTATATATTCTATATGCAATAACTAACTATCGAGAAGAAAATCTTCGATTCAATAGAATATGACTACATAGCTTGTTTATGGAAAGCTAAAATTGCAGGTCAATCCATCTTTCCAGCTTTACTCTTGTCTTCATATCAAGAAATATTATTTATCAGAAGATGGTGAATTGAATCATCAATTAAATTTGATTCAATAATTAAAATTTCTAAGAAGTAAAAATTATTAAATGCCTTGCCCTTATTACAATTTAAATGAAAGAAGCAGCATATTACAATATGTTTATGATTTCATATCTCTTTGTTATGTTTCAATGTCACATTTGCTATTCCAATAACTCTCAAACCGGATCTGAGTATGTGTTTATTTATATATTTTCCATTACAAAATTATACTGGATCTCGCTCTGAAGCTTCAAGAGCTCTATTTCCTCAACCAGATTAGTTTCATGGAAGTAAGCTGAAAAAATTAAATAGAAATAGCTGAGAAGATTGAATAGTTGATAAAAATTTTAAAATGATGAAAAATTAATTTTCCTTATATTTTTTCAGGTTGTTGCATCTGCTTATGATATGTCACTTTCACTAGCGATGGCGTTGCTACTGTTTGTGACTGTGGAAACTCCTCCTCGCTACATCCTCAGACAGATACAGAGTCGGATGAAGCCAGCAACTATAACTCCAACCGAACATAAATGACACTACTCAACATTGTCACACAATATCTAGTCTATCAAATATGAACTTCTGCAGTCTCACTTTGGAAACTGCGTATTCCTACAGATCTTAAGAAGCATTCAATTGGCAATAATTGAAGGTACAATCTTGGAAGAGAGGATATGAGATTGCTTGGAAGAGAACCTGGAACGTTTGGAAGAGTCGGATTTACAAGTGGGATGTGTAAAAGAATGAATTTGAAACAAGAGTAAATAAACTATGAGACGGCTGTTCAAATATGAAACACCAAAGTTCAATATATGTTCTAACAAACTCCCTAACTGTTACCGAGGTGCATAATCTTATTCTTCTTTGGTAAAAAAACTGAAAAATCTGTAGCCTATGTAAAAAAAAAGAAAAACAATTTTTCAAGAAATATGAAACATTAAAATTTGATTTATATGTGACAGTTTATGTGACAAAAATTGAATCTTTAGATTTGATCCATTATGATTTTATCAGTCATGTAAACCTCATTTGTTCACTACCACCATTCTCATCGTAATCACCATCAAGCTGTATTATAATTTAGTTATTCATTCATTCATTCATTGTCTTCAGCGCTTAGTTTCTAAAATATAAAAGTATCGGAAGGGGTCTGAGGCTCCTCTCCTTGAGAATGGCTCCTCTTCTTCAGAAATCGCACTTGAAGTGATAAATTTTCATTAATTCTTATTTTATCGACACAAAATATTTTCTGAATAAGGTTTAATTATTTATAATTAGATCAACATATATGATTTAGTCATTCAAATCATATAAACTAGTTCCAATTCGATGTACAGTAATACTAAAAATCAAACTATTCCGTTATTCCGGTGTGCCCAGACGAATATTGGAGATGCCTTCCGGCTGAATTCAAGCTGAGATTCTTATATGGACTATTTCTTTGAATATTCAAAAACCCATTGGCATGGAACTATCATGATTTCTAATATTGTATAATTAATTAATGTTGTACTTTCATAGTGTATATATACTTCCAAACTATTTTCAATAGAAACAGTTTATTTATTTTGTAAGTAGTAATAATTAAATATGTTAATAAAATCACAAATTATTTTGATAATGTATTCCTTTCAACCCACCTCGTCACTTTCATAGATGATAAAGTTCATCCCTTGACCATGAAAAATCTCTGATCTAATATTATTTAATATTATAACGTTATTCTAATATTAACCTAACTCTTGTCATTCATCACATTATCATTTACTACCATATACTTGTAAATAATTTTACTTTGAGTTATCTCAAGTCATTATATCATTACTCATTTCCATCACCATTATTTATTTACCATTATCATTTTTTATTGTTACTCATCTTATGATATAATTCAAATATCGTAAGTATTAATTCATCTGAATCTAGTCTTTTAATTGCATAAAAATTTTCCTCACTATCTTTAGTAATATTAATAGCTCGTTATAAATTTTCAATTCAATGCCAAGTGTTAATGGAAAGGATATCCTTATCATCCTTTCCCAAGAATGGACATATATATATATATGTCTAAACTTCGCCTTTTCACTTAGATAACTTACACTCCTTATTCATTTTGCAGAACCTCGAATTAAAATTTGTATAAATTTTGCATTCATTACTTCACCGTCTTATCGTATTCTTACTAGAAGTTTCTATTTTGTGAAATTTATAGGATAATTTTGTTGTACTCATTTATTATATTACAATGTAAAATCTAAGCCGAATTTTGTTATCTATTTGAATAAAGTAATCTAATCTAATCTACGGTAATTTTTAAAGTTCAAAATTCATGGGCTGCGACAACTAATTCAGATCAGAATACTAATCCAAGACTGGAAAATTCGGAATTTTCGTCTTAAACCTACCAAAACCTCAGAAAACAGAAGAACAAAACAACAAAAAGATTGCTATTTTGTCTCCTTTAAATCCTGATTTAAAAGATTTGAGTGCGGTTCACGCGTAAAACGTAAAAGAAGCTGATTTTTTCAGAATTGCAGTTTCTACAATATTACAAAATTCAAAATACCGATCATCATTGAGATTCCATTCATATTCATTCAAATCATTCATAATGTAATGATTTTAGAAGTTGAGGAACGTCGATTTTTAGGTATTTATCTAGATTCTAATCTTAGCTGGCAACCTCATGTGGATCACAATTCTTCTAAATTAAGTTCAGTAATCTTCATTTCAAGAATATTATCCCAATATTGTAATTTTAAGGTACTTAGATGTATATGGTTTTCTTTATTTGAATGCCATTTGAGGTATGGAGTAACAGTTTGGGGCAACTCTTCTGAAAGAAATGTAAGAAAAATTTTCACATTGCAAAAAAAGGCTATTAGATGCATGAATAAACTGACAAGATATCAGTCCTGCCGAGACTATTTTAAAATCAATGGCATGCTTACGTTTCCTTGTTTGTTTATCTATAAGACTATCCTTTGTACCGTTGATAATAATCTTCTACCAACCAACAATTACATCCATAACTATTGTACAAGAGCTGCTAGTAACTATTATTTGCCCACTGTTAATTTAGCTAAGAAAAATCCGTTTCATCAGGGCATAATATTTTACAACAAGCTTTCAAACCAAATAAAAACTTAAAAAGAAAATAAGAATTAATTTAGAGTTCAACTTGAAAAAATTTTGATAACTGGTGGTTCCTATTCAATCTATGAATATATGGACATATAGTGAATTTTAATTGTTTTTATGTTACTTTGACGGTGATTTATAACTGACCTATATGTGTTTACATATGCTTGTATTCTTTTACGATTGCCATAATTTGTAATGTACAAATTTCATGCAATAAAGATTATAATTATTATTATATTATATTCCTTTGAATTTGGAAAGAGCTTTTTAACAATTTTGTCCATCAAACTCACAATCATGAAATTGAAGAACTTTTAAATGGTTTAGTTCGATTTTCCAGATAATGTCATTTGAGAAGTAATCAATTGAGTAGCTCAATGAGGCTGCCACAAAATTATAGAAATTTAAAGAAAACTAATTTCCGGCATTGTTATCTAGGTCACAAAATATTTTATGATCCATGTGCACTGAAACTTCTATTTACTACTTATAATTATAAGGAATAACTACACCGAGTTTGTCGGTTTACTTCAGTTAACACTCTGTATAAAAAAAATATCTGTCATGCAACTAATCATAGCTTCCTTTAATAAAAGGTTCTATTAAATTAAAGGTTTACTTCAGAAACACTCTGTATAAAAAAAATATCTGTCATTCAACTAATCATAGCTTCCTTTAATAGGAGGTTCTATTAAATTAAAGGAAGCTATGCTAATACAGGCCCAAATCTCCGTACATTCAAAAATTGAGCCGTTGGCTATTCATTCAGAACAGCCAACAGCACAAACATGTAATTCGATCTTTTTCTGTTCAATGGAAAATTAGTTTATTCCATTTTAAATGATAAATATGATTCTTGTGAAGAATATAACATCATATTTGATAGAAACATTCTTATTTAGCCTATCGAATAATAAATCTTCATGTTGGTTATTTATATTTTTACCGGAAGTACGATATTATGCAGCACATGCACATGAGTGTTTACAAGTTTACAACATTCAGTCAACACAACAAACACGAACTCACGCCGCACGGCGCTAGTCTGATCGCCGATTGGAGTTTACCTCGTGTTTCGTTATTAACAGTAATTTATTGTTGTTGGTTCAAACTTTAAAGAAAGATTTCGAATTTATCATGGGCAGACCAGGTGAGTCATTTGGAATGTAATAAACATTTTTTCCTATTGTAAATTTGAGTTCAATATTTCTTTTTGATGAGATCAATACAGGCCTAACCTATAATATTCATAGTCTATTAGTATTACAAATTTATCTCTGCCTTATCTCTTATAATATTCTTAACATTGCTTTTTGTTCTTAAGTGATTAACCTTTACTAGAATAAATATTGTAAAAATCACAATCTCCATGATTAGCTTACAGTCATCATCAAATTTGTAATCTCGTGCTGTCTAATTAGATAACCTAAAATTCACCTAAGTGAATTGAAGTATACACGTAAGTGATATTGAAGTATACTAGGACTGGCGTTAATTATAGGATTCAGCCGGAGAATTGGCTACAATTAAATTATAAAATATCTAGCGTTTGACACAGGAAAGAGAAAATTGATGTTTTGTTCTCTGTGCTTCTGAGTACTTTACTGGCTGCAGTTTTTTATCTGTGGTATTATTGAGTACTAGTGCACAAAAAAGGATTAGAACATAGCCTACATGAGTATGCGCTTTGTATAGTGCCTTCCAGTCCTACTAAAATGTCATCTGGAGTGAATGCACTTTGAAGCGGGCCTTATTTCGCTGGGGTCTCCGAGCAGGAAATTCCATCCAAAGTTCACGCAGATCATATATTATATAAACTTTTCATTCCTTATTCCTTTTACTTCATCAATGACCAGTGAACTGGATAGATGGCGTCAGAAATTACTAGTAAGATGGCAGGTCAGGTAATGTTGTCCTTGAGTATGTTGTCATGCTAAACTAATCGATACAGTATTAATTTCAAATAGGCCTACTGTGAAGACTCAGTAAATTGAGTTAGTGTTTCCTGACCGGCGGGTGCTCAGTTCGCACTTTTGAGTAACTGGATAAGAAACGTGACGTAGGCTACTATTTATTAGTAGGCTACAGCCTACAGTATCTATATTACAGTGGTAGCCTACTGATTGTCTTATTATTTACTTAAGTAGAATAATGTTCCCTTGGTTTCTGAAAGAATTTGGGGGTAACACTTTGACATGATATGTTTAGTTTATCATTTTGAGTGAGCATTACCATAACGAAGATAAATTATCTCCACTGAATGTATAATACCGTGTAAATCAGTGAATTATTTCTAAAATTCAAGGTTTCGGTACGGAAGGGGAACCTATAGGTGAAAGGTTCTCCCCACCAGAAAAATTGAAGTAAACTCTTCAAAAATTGTTCTTAAAGTGATTTTAAACCTCAATGTTGTGTATTTTTATCACATTTTTCCTAATTTTAAGTAGAAAGTTGAAATTATTCACCCTCCCTCTATCTCCTTCACAGAGGTACCGGTGCGTACCGTCACAAATTGATTCCTGTTGCAAATCATAACCTAACAACTTATGCATATCAACATCTTAAATCAGTGTACTATTTGATAGCTTGGCATCCGAATAATAAGTTCTAAATGCAATATGACTAAGAAATTGTATATCCTACAGTATTTATGAATTTTCATCGTATTGTGTGTTTTCAGGATTCTCTCCTAGAGGAGGTGGTGGTAGAGGATTTGGAGGAGGTCGTGGAGGTCGCGGTGGAGGCGACAGAGGACGTTTCAGTGGAGGCGGCGGAGGCCGTTTCAGTGGTGGAGGTGATAGAGGCCGCTCTAGCGGAGGTGGTAGAGGTGGCTTTGGAGGTCGCGGTGGAGGCAGAGGAGGCGGAGGAAGAGGAGGACGTGGAGGTGGTGGAGGAAGAGGTGAGCATCCCATTTTCCATTCTTAAATATTGCTTACTTGCTGTAAATGATGAATATTTGATCTGATTATCAAGATAAAGAACTTGAGGATCCTATATTTGACCCGTAATTCATTTTTTAGGTGGTATGAAAGGAGGCAGTAACGTGGTAATTGAACCTCATCGTCATCCAGGTGTGTTCATCGCCAGAGGTAAAGAGGATGCCCTGGTTACATTGAACATGGTGCCTGGAGAGGCGGTTTATGGCGAAAAAAGGATAAGTGTTGAGGTAATTCATATTTTTCGCATTCATGTTCTTATGCTCTTTGCCTGCTAACAATCAAGCCACTTTCAGAGGATTCGGTTGATTGATTTATCTATTAATTTAAACTTTCCAACCAATTAATCCTACGTCGGGCAAAATATAATGTGTTTCATTCTGAAACAAGCAAAATTTTAATTATCCAAATTCTACTTTGAATTGTTGCAATCGTTACAATTGTTTCAAATATGTAGCCTACTTAGATATCTTGAAGCTTGAACTCTCATTAATGTTCTTATTCTGATGTTTTTATTTCAAATCCTCTTGAAATATAGAAATCACCTGATTTAGAGGATTTAGTGTACCGGTGTATTGTAACCGGTTCTTGGAATAAACCAATTCTTTCCTTGAACATTTGAGCTAGGTAGGTTACTTGAAAAGTGAAATTGTGTTCAATTATTTTATATCATTGAAGTGAATCTTCATTGTGTTGTGATTCTGTTTTGAAAGTTCGACTACTATGTCTATTTCCTTGAAATTTTCAATCCGTATTTGAGGTGATGTATATTAATTGGAACCAATCAATGATTCGAATTTCATTAAGTAATTGAATAGAATACTATACTAGTAAAATATCTTATAGAGAGATTTCGAAAGCTTATAGGAAAGCGATTTTAAGCACGGCAATATGAGAAATTGTGATCTGGTTTTTGAAATTCCACTTTGGGCTAGCTAAAAGATACTGTAGGCTAAGTGATACATTCATTCCCTATAGATACATTCTATTATACATTACATTCTTATTACATACAATACATTCTATTGTATGTATCCCTATTATGTATGTATATCTATTATGTATTGTATGTATCCCTTGTAATGTATCCCTATAGATACATTCTATTATACATTACATTCCCTTATTACATACAATTCCCTTTCTACATACAATACATTCCCTTATTTGATACATTCATTCCCTAATAGATTAATTGAGTCACGATGTTTGCTTTCTATTTTAGTAAAACACCTTGAATCGTATGTGTATTTCAGGAAGGAGAGAACAAGATTGAGTACCGAGTTTGGAATCCATTCAGATCGAAGCTGGCGGCGGCCATATTGGGAGGTGTTGATCAGATCCACATGCCACCCGGCAGCAAGGTGCTCTACTTGGGAGCTGCCTCTGGAACCACTGTCTCCCATGTTTCCGATATTGTAGGACCTGTAAGTGAACTATGATAATAGTATTGATAGAAATGGAATTTCTATGTGAGCAACTTTCTAAACATTTATTAAAACCTCTACTACTTGAATATGTTTTTAGAAATTAGTAGAAACAGTTGAACATTTTCTCATGAAATTCCATGATATTTCATCCCAATGGAATATAAAAACTTCCAAAACATTGGCAAGTTTCTCTTTTAATGAGCTCATATAAAAATTCTAAATTGTTTCTAAAAGTGGATTTTTTTATGTGAATATTTGTAATTTGTAATATTAGTTTTATGATTTGATTTAACCTTGTTTTGGACTGTTTAGTATAAATTGGTAGAGGAGCAGTTGAGGGCATGAGACTTTTGTACTCACCCAAATGTAATTTGAATAATGATAATTGATTGATTCTTGAATAAGTTAGCCTAGTTTGGTTTTCATTTTGTGATGATTAATAGTTTTTTATGGCTCGTTCACACAAAGTTGTTTTAGAGTCGAGTCGCCTAAGTGGACTTGAATGCCAAAAGTAACTACCTAACTTACCTAGTTTGAACTGAGTATAGAATTTTGACTCAAACGCAAAGTATCGTTCGCTTGATATATTTTTGGCAGTCAAGTTGCTTACTTGACTCAAAAACAACCTGGCGTGGACGAGACATTAGTGTTCTTTCATTATCTAGCATGTGACTTTTTTCCTGTTCATGCTAATTTTAAAGTTCTATTCTAGAATTGAAAAATGTCGTGAAAGGAAGTAAGTTATAATACTTTAATTATTAATTTTCGGTTTCAGGAAGGACTGGTGTATGCGGTTGAGTTCTCGCATCGATCGGGGCGAGACATGTTGAACGTTGCCAAGAAGAGGACAAACATAATTCCGATAATTGAAGACGCGCGCCACCCGCACAAGTACCGCATGCTGATGGGCATGGTCGACACAGTGTTCGCCGATGTCGCGCAGCCCGACCAGGCCCGCATTGTCGCCATCAACGCCCAGCACTACCTCAAGAACGGCGGACACTTCGTCATTTCTATCAAGGTTAGTCTTTTGTTCTTGTATCTATATTACTGTATTTGAGAATCTGTATACCATATTAACGTAGGGTTGGGTATCGAAAAAAATGTTGTTTTTGGTAATGAATGTTTTCTATTTTGACTTTTTGACGAAACATGAATGATTTGAACATTGATGTTTTTCTCATTGATCATAATATTATTGTCATATTTGAAATTAAATTTTGAATAACATTAATATGGTATCGACTGCAATATCCATGAATATCTTGTTATCTATTATTATTTGCATCATATTAAAAATTGTGATAGAGTTTATCTTGTAAATTTAAAATGAAAATTTTTCTCATTTGAGAAAAAACATCGGAAAACTGATATCTAGGTAAAAACATCTATATTGATGGTAAACATTGATGTTAGAACAGTAAACATTGATGTTTCAACTCCAAACATCAGTCTATCGATACTCATCCCTAATAAGCGAACATGTTTCTTGTATCAGTATTGTTGCAGGACAAACATTAATTTCCAAGAACTGCAGCATTGCATTAATTGCGTATAACTTGTATAACAATACCGTATTTTCAATTAGGATATCCTAAGAATGGCAAGTTTTGAGGATCCGTAAAAACAGTAGGAAGTTGCGAGAAATAAAATAATCGTGGTTTTCAACTTGTAAAAACATTATCTAGTGTTTTCAGGTTTGCAAATCCCTATTTAGACTTCCGGGATGAATACACATGATTAGATAGAATTTTTCGTCGGGCCTAGATTTGTCTTGCTGTTCTTGGATTTTCCTGTCGGGACGTTTTTAATATTATATTTTCTCTCCACAGGCTAATTGTATCGATTCTACTGCCCAACCAGAAGCTGTTTTTGCCGGCGAAGTAAAAAAATTGCAATCTGAGAGGTTGAAGCCTCAAGAGCAACTGACTCTTGAACCTTATGAAAGAGATCACGCCGTTGTTGTCGGTGTTTACAGGCCTCCTGCAAAAAATAAGGGCGAATAGTAGTTTTAGTTCTTAACTAGGTTAACCAATTGTTCAACCATCAGATACTGCTATCACTGGACTATTGTTTTTTTCTTTTATGTCATGTTTGATGATAGGATATGGGTTACTAGTTGCTATGCCTGTTATTCTGTATTACTTGTATGGCTATCCTAGGAGATGCAATCTATTTTTTAAATCAATTAGTGACAAGATACAGTGAGTATGTAGTTTGCAAATCCCATCGGGTACTTGCAGACAACAATCAATTTAGTTATTTCTTGTCAGTTCGATGTTGTACAGGACATGATTTAATCAATGTTGTTGCATTGCTTCTAATTGTGATTTTATAAGTATAAAGGTATGAACACTTGCACCTCTTGACTTTTAGAGCTCACTCGAATGTTACATGTAAAGTAACCCAATATTCAAGCATCATCACCATAGTTGTTGTATCTTGATAAAATATTTCATCAGGATTATTACATGATTCCAATTGGAATAGCTTGTGTGCGTGTGTGTTTTTTAAGCTTTGAATTGAAAAAAGAGAAATAGGAGATTTATATAGCTCTCATTCTTGTCCTTATCCTCCTAATATTACTACTTCAGAATGAGGATATAGGCAAAGTCGATAAAGAGAAGAATGAGAACGTTGAGAAAAAAATTGAATCCTGATGAAATTAACTAATGTACATTACATTGAATAATTATCTGGTGTTATTAGCCATACTCTACATTATTATAGATCTATTTTTCCAAGGTTTATGGCTTAATCGTTAGCTGAAAAGTTACTGATATCATTATTTTAAAGTTATCTGTTTCATAGAAGAGAACATTTGTTATAATTTTAACAATAAATCGACTTGATACTCGAGATTTTGTTCTATCTTTGTCCGCTTTCTATTTGTTTTGGTCTGATATTAGTTTATATGACGTTATAACAAGTTGGAGAAAGTATCTGAGCATGATATAGGTATTGTATTCATTATTGTTTGGAAAGAGCATCCTTTCAATGAAGAATTTGATATTTTGTGTAGTGGCACTAACCACGTAGCTTCCTTTGCGGTACTACTCTCTATCCGACTGATCGAATGATAACAAGAATATTCAATTATTGATTTTTTTTGGAAAATGGCTTGGATATTGAATACAGGGTGTTTCAGGAGGAATGTGCAATACTTCTCAGGCTGATTCCTTATACCGAGTAGACAAAAAAAGTTCCATGGGACAAACCAGAAATTCAATGGAACCAGTTTGATGTTAAACTTGAACGATTATTGAGATAATTTGTATTTTTTATTAATGGAAGTTGAAGAGAATCGCCACTGAACTAAATTTTCTCACTTGTACTAGGTTTTGTCTATTTTGCGATTTTTGATCACTATTTCTGAGATTGAGTGAGCCGCCATTCAACTTTTTCTTTAGAATCCGACTCTTTTCAACTTACATGAATAAAAATTACAAATTTATGATTCCTTATTCAGTAATAAGCCTAGATTGTCGAAAAATTGCGTTTTAGCATATTTTCACCATTATTTTAATAACCGTTGAAGTTTTACCCTTCAAACTGGTTTCATCGGATTTCTCAGATTATTTTACATAGGAATTAATAATTTTAGAACCTGATTGAAGCCTTTAAAAAATTAGAAAGATACGTAGTTACTACTTGAATAATTTACTGCTCAGGGCCAAATCCAAAATAAATGAAGAACTCCGTGGAATTAGTGATCTGAGAAGAATTTTTGGGTTAATATCTAGTCAGTGTAAATATTGAATAATATGATAGCCATAATATTTTCAATCTGAGTAAGATCGAATCGTCAATACTGATGAAATTGGAATGAAGCCTAATAAAATCTGCATGTCTTACTACGTGATCAATTTGCGTATTTGTTATCAGAGAAATTTTCACAGAATTCATTGTGATGAAACTTCTACAAATGAATTTTCTGCTCTTATTGAAAATATTTCTGCTAAAAATGAGTGATTTTTTTTCAACGCGTTCAATCAGCCTAGGCCCTAGAGTATGTTTATTCTATCTAGGGAATTAGGATTGAAACAGGATGATTAGTTAGTAATGAAAAACATAAACTGGCAAATCTCCAATTTAATGTACAACCTTTCTTCAATAATATTCAGCATCACTTTGAACTGGGCGTCACATACAATATAATACAGTTTCAAATCGCATACTATTGACGGTCTACTGGAAAATTACATACCTGAAAGTTATGTTTATTATCTATTGTACGACAAAGTTACTCAGAGAAACAAAAATTGTTATCTCAATGTTCCTGAGTATCATCTAATACTCGTTTGCAATTACACGATTGTAGAACCTATATCATTCACATTTTGTGCTATTTAGAATTTTCGCACTAATCAAGTGCTGTGGTCATTAATAGTTTTAGATTCTGGACATGAGATTTTTTGTACAAGAATCCATCCATTAAATGATATTTTCTGTTGAATATGACTGTATTTCCAGATATGTTCGTGTTTCAGATTGGTTTTCATACTTCAAATATACACACACATAGTAATTCTTCAGCTCTTGAAAAAACTTGGGAATCCTAAGTAAATCAGTGATTATAATTCATTTCTCACGTACAATAACGGTTTTTCATTCTCAATAATTCTTACAATATCATTGCTCCTGCTGCAAATAAATTGTAAAAAATCATTTCGTTCAACGATACCTTGTAATTTATCTCCAAATTTAAATCAATCCTAATTCGATTTATGGTCAGAATAATTCACTTTCCAAAACACATCATTTTAAAAATTTTCTTTCACGAACAGAAATTAAAGTTTGGAATTCCTTCAACAATGGTATTCCTTCTAATGGTATTATTATTTATTACTGACTAATGATACAAATACATTTTTTAATAATTTATTATACATTCTTTATTAATTTAAAACAACTTAATAAAACACTGATCGTTCACTCATGATAGATTTTGGAATCTTAACAAAGATCTATTAGTTGAAATTTTTTATTATAAAAACGCATGATTTAAAATTGTATTTAGAATATATGTATTGTTAAAATACCCAGTTTTTCAGTAGATACACTTTTCAAGTGGATACATTTTACAAGTAACTACGTTGTGTTGAACACTGAAAAAGAAAAATCTTCAAAATTCTATATAAATGACTTTGAAATTTCATTTTTCTAATACAATTACATTAACATTTGAACATGACCTTTCTTGAAGGAAAATACGTTTTCTTGAACTAACAACAAACTATCAAAGCTTTAGTATAATAACAGTAGTAATTATTATAATTTATTGTAGCATTTACAAACATCCATGTGTAATTGAAAATTTTATCACTATTTGAAGTGGGTACATTTCACATAGATTTTCGATGTAATATGTGCGCACTCGTACATGTGTGTGTACATATTCAAAGAGATAACCTCCACTTATTTTGTCTTGAGGTGTGCTTTTGTGTTACAATAGAAAACTGGTGGCTTTCTTCTAAGAATGAAGATTAAGGTGTCTTCCAGTTCAAATGATTCCGTTATTATTAGGTCTCACATCCACACATTTAAAATAATACAAAAAATGTCTTCACTAATAGAAATTCGTTGGAGATAGTAATGAAAAAGGAATTCGAGTGGCATTGGCCTGAAGCTCTCGCAATGAAAAGCAATGAAAATTTGTTATAATTGAGGTTTTAAACGTCTTGTGAAAAGGCGATTTCCAACATGTGCTGAGTACAAAGTATATTGAAAATGTTACAAAAGACTAATGGTTAGTATGGAACAATACGTTTTGCAGAATTGATGTGTTTTACAATAAATAATGAGACAGAGTCAAAGGAAATTGACTGCTTATTTGAACTTGTGAAGCTCGTGCTCATCATTCTTTAATAATTTAGTTTCATTCTTGTCGTTGAGAATAAAGTTACTCTGCACGACCCACTAGACTCTTATGACTCTTACGTAAGTGTAGTAAGAAACCGCCAATTTCTTTGGAGTATGCTATGCTTTGGCCTATGCTATTTTTCAGTCTCCACTATTATATGACAGACAAATCGGTAGACGGTGTCATTACCAAATTCAGTTAGTGGTGACCGAATATCTTTCTATTTACTGTGATAACAATTTCAAACTTTTACGCCAAAGTTTATTGCTTCCTGAGCAGTATTTGGTTTGTAGTTGTGAGAAAAGTCCTTCTTGAACTATTAATTATCTCGAATTTTACAATTTACTCATAGATGGAAATTACTGTAGCACATTGATGAATTCCATCATGCTCTAATAATAAATACACTTTCTTTCAACATAGGTAAGTTACTTTCATTATGATCCCTCAGGATTGTTTCTTTAATAATGGATGAATAAAAACTTATAAATTAAATGATTAAATAAATTCAATTTCTTTAAATGTGAACAGTTGTTATGGGGTCTTCTATTAAAAAACATAAGTTAGGTAGTGATTTAAATTTTCTAAGATTGGTAGAAATTATTGACTGCTCTGTTTCTCTGGAGAATTATAAAATTAAACGAAGATCGATGAACAATCTCAAATACATCAATGTAAACATTTTTAAATGCTAAGTATCTTAAGTTGAGATATATTCAACTATCTATATGGAAGAAGAGTTTTTCAAGTCATTGTTACTTATTCGAACCATGTATTATGAAAGCTATTTCCACTTTACACCTTGTAAATATTGTTATAAAAAGGATTCAAAATAATATCTATAAAAAGTTAGTTAAGACAGCAGGGAGGCTCACATTCATTCATGTCAAATTCAAAAAATCATTAATAGAAAAATATCATGTACCATACCGTAATAGAACCCTATAATCTACATTGTTTTTTCAAATATTATATGAATACATACAATAGAACTACTTCGAAATTTTTAATTGAAGAGCCATAAGGTAATTTCCATGTCACCAATTTTATGTACAGCTTGTCAAGTTAATTCCACTGATATTGCCTGCTCAACTTGTATAGAAAATAGTTAATTATTTTTGTTTTTAATATGACTCATTAAGAGATTCGCATTATTTGCCGTTATTTTACTTACTGTCTACCCATTTCAGTTCAAGCCATGATAGGTAATTTATTTCCAACGTTTCATATTTTGTCAATGATGTAATGTTTAAATGAACATCATATTTTCGTTACACTGAAATCTAGAAATTATGTTATTGAATGACCCTATATGGATTGCAGTTGAGATTTTTTCATTTTAAGAGGAGTTTCTATATACCGTAACCGTACTGTAGTTTGTGCCAGCTGAGAATTCACGCTGTTACAATTACTTTTTACATTGTAACGGCGTGTCTTCTACTCAGCTTGCACAAACCAACATAATTATTAGCTTGAGATAACAACTTATTCAATTGCCACAATTTCTCACATAGTTTTTTATTGGTACAGTACCGTATCTTTGCATTGTATATTTTCTCAATCACATTATCAATTCACATATTCACCGTCATGTCCATATGTATGTATTCACATTTACAGAGATGAAGTTTATCTATTATTCTGTTGGATGGTGACGTAACGTTCATGTATTACAGTCAGTTTTTCACATAGAAGCAAGCATTGATTTTTTTGAAATTTTCTTTTAATGTTTTGTTTGTCTTATTTATAAAAGATTTTGCATTCAACATGTTAAAAACAAGTAAACCAAACCATTCTGTAACCATATATAATAATATCAACCTCTAATATGAATTAGGTATCACTCTCTGAGTAGTTGTGAAGGTGATATTGTGGTAGTTATCCATATTAAATAGGAAGACAAGATGTCAAACCACTGATTTTAACAACACTGATTCAACATTTGAATTATGTATGAGCCTAATATCAACTAGGTATTTAGTGCGAACAAATCTTGTGGTAGCGTAGGTTTGAGTTTGATATGAATATCAGTCAACCTACCATTCAAATTACAGCTCTTGGTTTTATATTTTTGAACTTTTGGATACGGTTTTAGTCATTCATATAATACTTTATCAGCTTAAGAATATTAACATCAATGTCAAAAATGTGAAAAATAACATCAATGATATTAATATCAATACAGGGTTCGCTATTCATGAAAATTTGTCAACCCAGCAATGCTTGCTTTTATGGCAAGTTACATAATTTCAAATATCCTATTCAAGGATTATGATAAAATATGAAAAATGTGATTTATCTTCATTTAATTTCACAGTAAACTGGATTTGATCCATTGTAATGTAAAGTTTTGAAATAATAGGCTACTATAGAGAAGACTGATAATTTTTTGATATGTGTGGGATTAGAATGATATTAATGTTCAAGGGGATATGTAAGAGTTTTCAGGGTGGTCTGATTTGATGAATTAATCTTTCAAGAGATAGGTAATGACAGTTCATGGCTATCAAACACTTTCTCTCAATGAACGACAAATCGAAAAGAAGGCTTCAGCTTCAACAGTCAAAGCTTTATTGCTGTCAAAGCTCATTTATTACATTTATCAACTACGATGAAAGATCTTACAATTACTATAGAGAAATTCACCGAAACGTATGGTCTCTTCTTAGCAGAGATAAATAGAAAAGTCCTGTAGAACTATTGTCATGTGTAGAGACTCGGTAATTGACTGTGGCCTGCTACGGCGGTATAGTTAGTGTAGAGTAGAGTAGAGTAGAGTAGAGTAGGCTATAGGTAGAATGTTGTGGTCGCCTCGGCCGCACAAGATGCCTACAAACAGATCTCTCTAACACTGTGAAGCAAAGTCAAGGTGCAGCGTGCTAAAACTAAACTGCAGCTAAAAATAACATCTCAATTCTCACAACAACGCCTAATCCTAAATGCAATAATTATTAGGTTTGCATCTTTGAACAAGAACAATCACACGTATACAATATTTTTCCTTAGGATCTCGATCAACAATATTTCTTTATTTTACTCATAATATATATTATATATAGTAGAACATAAAAGTAGAAATTCGAGTCTCTGTTATATCATTATAATTATTATTATAAATATTATTGTACAAGTGTAATTTACATTTATTTTGCCTATGAGTCACCGAGCACAGGCACTTGTAGTAGCACTGTTGTCGGTTGACACGTTGGGGATGGGGGTAACAGTAACATGGGGGTATTTAGGGGTTGGGGGTGGGGGAGCAACCATCCGAGCGTTGCCATGTGCCGCCGGGCAGGGTACTGCTACCGAGCGGACTTCACCCTGCAAGGCACTGGTCCAGGCCGACCTCTGCAAAAAATACACATTTTTTTGAATTTTTAATACGCAATATGTAAAGGGGGGTTGGGAATGAATACCCGGCACTTCCACTAAATATGTAATATGTATGTTGATAGATGCAAATAGACTTATATAATTAATCAATGTTGACTAATAAATATATATTTCAAATAATAATACATGACATTCATTTGACACATAAAATATTTGATTATATAAAGGAACGTTTGAAAATGTAATTAATTATAATATTATTTTACGGGTACTCGCTTGGCTGCTCAGGAACATTTTGTGGTTATTCTAGAAACATTGACTTACCTGACTCTCATGTTTATGACACTTTTCCGCGACTTTAATAATTAATTTGAAATACAAAATACCTTTCCGATGAAGGTACTATAGGCCTACTCTTTCCAGTTGTTCCCTTGACACACAGAGTTATCCTACCCGGACTGTGGTAGCCTGTGATATCAAGAAATACAACTGTCCAGAAAGTAACCTAAATCAGACAGGGAGACGTGACTGTGTCTCTCTGAACGGAATCACTAACTTACAAGACAAGAACAAGAAGAACAAGAGCAATCCTCCCAAAAATTTAGAGTTTATAAATTGATGAGTCTAAGGCTAGAACGTGTGCCCTCATGGTCACTCCACGTTCATGCCCTTGGTGAGCCAATGTTTACATAATAGAATATATCATGTTTACTATCATTCGAACGTAAGTTATTGAATGCAAAATAAACTAATTTGAATAACAGTTAGCCTGAATTTTTCTTGAATTGAATTTTGATGAAATATGTAATTTTTAAACACAAGTGATGTGTATTTATCACAAATATCATTCTATCTTACTGAAAATAATTACCAACAAATAAGCTGCCAAGCGGCTGCCAGGCTCTGCGCTGCTCCGGACATCACAACACTCTATTCACATAACTATATTATGAATGTTATTAGGGTTACTAATGTTCAATAAATCAATAAATTTAATAGTGAAATTCACCCTTTTTGAATAATTTTCAAGCGAATTTCACTATTCATTGATTTATTATACATTAGTAGCCCTAATAACAAAGTGAACATTCATAATATAGTTATGTGAATGGGATTGTTATGGCTAGAGCAGCGGAGTTAGAGGCGGGCGTCTCAAGCTGCAAGCCTCGAGCTGCCGCTTGGGAATGCTACCTTTAGGAGGCGAGTTGTGGACTTCGATCAGTTGCCTACAGAGAGTTTGTAAAAAATATTGATACAATTCCAATAGCACATCACGAAACATTCATAATAAAAGTCTAGAAAAGTGGATGAATACAGTTATATGGAATGTCAAGAATGTGATTGATGTATGATTTGTATTATAGTGAATTCTAGGAATCCCAGGAATTATACTCAGGAAGAGCAAGAATCTTGGGAATTATAGCCGAAATGGGCATTGTGCAGGAAGAGAGAAGGAGACAACATTAAAAGTAAAGACCTCTGCTGGGATTGAATATCCCTCGACTGCTGAATATCTCAGCTTTGCTAAAAGCTGAAAATTCGGGGCAAGTAAGTTAACGGTTGTAAAGCTAATTTTTTAAATAATAACTAATTCGAATTTCCATTTATTGCTATATAAATAGACAAAAGACTTCTGCAACTGCAAATATTGTTGCAGATCTCCTTTATCTATTTATATAGCAATAAATGGGGATTCGAATTTAATTATCCAGCAGTTAGTGTACAGCAATACCTAATAATTCTCCCATCTAAGTTTTCCATTTCCAGTTTCTTTCCCATTTCACAAAAATTATTATTGCAGACAGTTCATGGAATAAGCTTTCCAATTTCTGAGCTTATGGTGTTCAAAATAGATTTTCAGGCTACCTATATTGAACTGCAAATCTGCAAGCTGATTGCGCCTCTAAATTTTTTCAAGTTTTGACAATATAATTCAAAATTCAACAAATTCTTGAAATTATTATCCTTCAAATATTTTCAAACCTTCAGTTTAAAACAATCTTTGTTATAGTTGAAACATTTGGAATCTAATTGATATTCAATTGGATATCTAATTATTCAATGTGAATTAAACTAAGTAACTGTTGATGTTTTGTAAGAGTTTTTTTTTGTTTTAATGGCTTTATATAAATAGTTTGCCATACTGTATATGGTAAAATTACATTTAAGTAGGCCTACCGTATTAAATTTGTTGTTTAAGGCTACAAAGGATGCACGTATAAAGAATTGAACCCACAGTAAGCTATCTTATGGAATTATTTGGAACGTAAAATGTTTTTCCAACTTTTAAGGAATTTATCAAATAATTAAATTTTACTGTGATTCTTATTTATTATTTGTTCAACTGGTTAAATTAATATAGAAATTATGGTCACAGTCATATATTATCTTGACATAGCAAGAGCATATAAATTATTCATACGATATTGATAATAGTGTTTGGTACAAAGACTGCTTACTGAGTGTACAGTCTCTAGTGTTCTGGTATTATAATGTTCAAGTTATCGTTTTGATATGGCTACTAACTAGTTCAATATAGGCAGTGAACAATGACAATGAGTAGCGATGACTTACCTACACAAACCATTCATCCTTTTGGCTGGAGGAAATATCACTATCTGATCCCGAATTCCTCACTTTGCCTGGCAGTAGAGGCGGACCCGGGCCGCGCTGTACCCTAGCATTTGGCCCGCAGGGTGATGCCAGTTTCCCGAGAGCTTGCTCACTATCGTTGTCGCTCCCGCTCCCGTACCGTTACCCTGCATCTGTTGCACTGCAACACAATGTGTGCAACACACAATCAGTAACGTACAGAAAAATATCACCAAAATAGAACAGAAATAAATATATGAGTTTCAATTTTATTGGTAAACTTATCACATACCGGTAATACAATATTTGAATTAAATGAGTAGGCTACCGTACCTAATAATTAATTACTGTAGCCTATACACATGTGAGTATCAACCTCACCAAAATCACTAAAAAGCCTATATGAGTAAGGGAAAGTGGGGAACAGTGAGGCACGGGGAACAGTGAGACAAGATTTTTAATAAAAAATGTGGACACCCTACAGTGGCGCTGTTCAGTGACAATAGCTTCTATACTAGAGTACCAGATGTATCACCCCTGTTTGATGGCTTCACGACGACGATTTGTTCAATGTAATTTCAACTTCATTTGAAGGCAATGTTTTGACAGAAATATTTTTTAGTTTTTTCTTCTTTGAAAATGAGTTTTCGAAATATGACAAGAACCAAGGATGTTCTCAATACATTTATTCATGCTAATTGAAGCTGCATCCAATTTTCTTGATAATATTTTGAGGTTATGTTTTTTAAATTAAAAAGCCATGGAACACAGAATGGGAAACAGTGAGACTAAGCTGAATGCATAGGTGCTTGGGCAGAGTTTACCACTTGGTCTTGTGGGGGGGGGGGGCTAGTTCACCATAGGGGTATCAAGTTATTCAATACCCTTTGTTCTAAAGGTATATTAATATTTTTCGGGGAGCCAGACATCCTTTTGAACTTTGCCTATTTTCTGAAGTGTCTCACTGTTCCCCGGTATGAACATCATTTAAAATGAGTTTCTTGGAGCTTATACATTCTTTTTGTTTGTAACAGATAACTATTCTGGTTCTTAATTATTGATTATTTTTGAATATTGAAAAAAACATTGGTATAATATATCCTCCCACTCCCCCACTCTCCCTTATATTATGAGTGATTTTGAATTGAAATGAACTTGTATCAAAATTCTTCAATATTCAACTTGAATTGAAATTTGTAATTATAGTTGTGTCAAGCATAGAAGAGCCTTTGGCAACATGGCTGCCATTCACTGCTGCCAGTAGTCAAAATGAAAAGTGTTCTAGTATAACCAAATTAGAAAGAAATAGTACAGGCTTGTACTATTTTTTCTGTCTCAGTTCATAATAATTATGTTATGATTTGTGCTATCATATGTCAATAATTGAATAAATAAATGAATAAGAAATATTTTCATTTGTGAAATCAATATGATAACGATCAGGTTGGATAACGGTAGGTTGGCTGAAGTGATTTTACCCTGAAACTCTAAGTTCTGCGCATGCGTAGTTACACTCTCACTTCCCTCCGCCATCTTGTGAGAGGCTCTTCTGTTCTTGGCACAACTATACACACCCGAATGTATTTATAAACACGTGCATCAAATGTCCAAGGGTATTTTGGTGTAAAAAATGTATTAAATATGACAGTGCTCAATTCAAAGCCTTTAACTATTTGTTATGCAAATTCATGCACTGCAGGGAATTTTTATGATTTTATAGATTCAGATTATGTAGAAATTATAACCATGCATAGATTATTATTTGAGACACAATTAATGGTCAACTATCAACATTTTCAAACGAGCAAGTGAATATTATTTAATTCAACTTTCAATTTCTTATGGATGAAGCCTATATACAGTACATTCATCATAATTATTCTAATGGATTTTTATTCTTGTAAACCCTATCTTGAAAATAATTTATGATAACATTTCACCACAGGTGGAGGTGGAGCTCATTTTCATGATTGAGAAAATAATCTGTTGAAGAAGATGAAGGGGACAGAGTCTTCTTGTAAAATGAAGTAAATTTTACAGTATTGTATCTATCTGTAGTTTTTCAAAAATTTAGTTAACATATCCTTATAAGCGTAGGCTATAGCAGCATCAAGATTTCAGCAAGTGAGTAGGAATATTTTTATTTCCGTATCGGAATAGGGTACAACGGAATAGGCTGTACATCACAATAAATGCTACGCCAATACTGGAGTTGTATCTGTATAGTAGAGGGTATTATTTAAGTATAATATATTAGGATCTTTAAAACTCTTAAGACCGCATGTTCATGTAGGATTCAAAAAATGAGGACATGTGAGAATTAAGGACATGGGTTTTGCTCTAAAATACCCATCACTTAATCTTAATGGGTTCTCTAAAAGCTGTAGGCTACTTTATTGTATTCCAGTTACCCTTTTTTTGTGCAAGAGGCTACAATCTATCTAAAAGTGCGGCCTTACAAGTATGATGCAATCTTTTGAAAGACTATTTAAACTTTTTTTAAAGTGTAAACACTAAACAGTGTGATATAGCAATATACTATGTTGTAATAAATAGTACAGTAGTTGTAAAAATGGAATTTTATCAACACAGGGTACATTGAAAGAAATATATAAAAAGTTGGATTCGCATATCCAACAAATTGGCCATAAATCAACTAGGTGAAGTACCGTTGACTTAAAAATTCTATTCAGTCAGGATTCGGGAAAGTTAGATAAGTTGGATAGATTTCCTCTCCTTTTATTATAATCTAGTCTTGAATGGGCAAATTATTTTCAATCTCGAAATTGGACTATTCTTGAGATAGGAGTCATCACTATACTTTATTCACGATTTCCTTAAAAAAATTTTCATATGGCTTTTTTTGTGGGGAGCTACCCATAAGGGTAGGTTCCACTCGCCTTGGTCACAGTCTGGTCACCCATCCGAAATCAGTCCATAAAGTTTGTGACTTAACATCACAATCACATAGCTACCGTTTCACTGAACAACCAGACACACCACACACGATTTCCTTAAGCTTGAACAACAAGAGCTGTAATTGGCTACAGCTGTTCGACTGCGGCTGACTATCGGAGTTTTGCATGAATGGAAACCTATCTTTACACACGTAAAAAGTTTGTTTATTTCGTATCAAGTGATCGTGAATAGGATATAGTACTTCTACTAATACATATTGATTAAATTATAATAATTAGTACATCATAGCATCGATTTGTTTTTTGAGCACTGTATAAATTTTCTGATATTATCGCTGTTTTGCAAGTTGAATGCGATAGATGAACAGTGCTTACTTGGCAAATTGGTATTGTAGGAGAGGGGCGGTGGCTGGTGGTGGGTCGGAGGAGGGGCGGTGGCCTGCTTGCGGCAGATGCAGACGGAGACACCGCCGATGCAGGCGCACACCACCAGGATGCCGCTCACCACCAGCACCACCAACATGCTCATGCTCATGCCCAGCACCATCGTTCGCTCCGTGTCTGCAAAAACATCATTAACATTACTGAGTAAAAATCTGCCAAACCTTATACTAACGTACGGTTATTACAATAAAACATAAACATTTGGCTGTCATTATCACAAATATATTTTTACAAAAAATAATGTGAACATAGCCTATAGGAAGACACCTTTAGTTGAAAGGATAATTGGTTTAGCTGATAAGTAAATTCTATTTGAAAAAAATAATAGCTGAAAATGCAATTTATCTATAGTGAGTCATATAGAGTGTTTCAGGAGGAATATGCAATACTGCTCAGGTTGATTCCTTACACAATTAGAGTGAAAATTTTCATTGGGTCAAACACCAGAAATACTTTGTTACTATAAAGATAACAATGACAGAAAATTTATTGATATTCCAAATATAACTGAAATAGAACTGACAACTATGTAGAGTAGGTAAGTAGGTCCATTTGAAAGGAATAGAAGCTGTGATACAAGAATATTAATATTCTAGTATCCGTGCAATATATGATTTAGTATATTTTATGTTCATTTGTCAAATAAAGAAAAATATGCTATACTTACTCAAGTTGATTGACAAATCCAGGGACATTTACTGAGTCAAAAATACTAGTTTTCCAAAGATTCATAATAAGATCCAATGATGTAAATAAATATTAAATAATTGAATATTAATATAGCCTATGTATCGGGGATCATCATCATCATTATTGGCACTACAGCCCATGTAGAGCCTTAGCCTTCACAACGACATCCTTCCAATCCTCGCGACTTTCCGCTACCCTTCTCCATCTTCTGACCCCCAGTCTTCGTAAATCCTCCTCCACATCATCAACCCACCGCTTTCTTGGTCTTCCTTTTAATCTTCTTCATCCGGGCTTGCCTTCCAGCACCATTTTCGGCACCCTTGCTTCTGGCATTCTATACACGTGACCCACCCATCTCAGCCTCATACTTTTCACTACAGATAAAATACTGGTCTCTTCAAACAGTCTTCCCAATTCCTCATTTGTTCTTATCCTCCATATTCCATTTTCATTGATTGCTCCAAAAATCCTTCTTAAAATCTTTCTTTCCCATCTCTGTAGTATACCTTCTTCTCTTCTAGTCAATGTCCACGATTCGGCCCCATATGTCACTATTGGTCTTAAAATTGTTGGGGATCACATTGATAAAAAAATGCGAGGAGTAATATTTAGGTGACATTGATAATTTATTTTTCAACCTTCATTTTCATATAGTTATATCAAGTAGAAGAAATGTAATTGCAATGCAATAAAAACATTATTTTAATTTTGAAAACTAGAAAAATTTCAAATGACATTTATCAAGTTTATCTCATTTAGTTGATTTAGCCAGTTCCAGAAAATAAAATGAGTAGGTAGGCTAATTTCAGTTTAGTGCTGAGAACTATATTGAAAAATAAATGAATTCAATTTTACTAATATAAAAGGTTTTCACACAATACGATAATGTATCTCATGTAGATGATTAGATAATTGAACTAATCAGTCCCAAGAATCAATAAATATAATTCGAATCAGGTACATTCCCGTGTAAAGAAGAAACCAGTAGAGTTTCAGCTCGATTTGGTAATTGGGCAGTTATGTATTCGATTATTTATGCCTTTGATCATCCTGTGCGCTACCGGTATTAAATTTATACAGTTTTGGTGATTATACTCGTTTAAATTATCTCGGCTGAGCTGCATGTTTATGCATTTGTGACAGCGCTATTGCTGCCAGGGGCACCACCAAACACAATCCAAGCTAATTGAACCTGTCAGAACGGCTTTGATCCTAGATGCAGGTTAACAGCTCAAGAGCAGCTTGTTGATAAGCCCTTACAGAAATCAAGTAAGCACTGTAGCTTGGCAGCCTCATTTCAATTAATGTTTGATTCATCCTAGAGAAACGAAATTCAGTTCAACCAAATAGGTACCCGTTGAAAGAGAATTATATATCCGAGAGGATAAAATGCCAAATGGAACTTTGAAATATCTTCCTTGCTTGTCAGTAACGGTTTGTGGATTGAATCATTGTTCGGGTTTGCGTTAAAATTATAGAACATTAAAAACAATCATGATTATAGTGCAGAAACATTTGGATTGAAGTACTTACGGGAGCACTTTGTGCTGATGGCTTCGTCTGAGCCGTCAGCACAATGGTTTATGCCATCACAAACTAAGTCTGTTGCAATGCAGAACTTTTGTGATGTGCAGGTGAAGTCTTTACAAGTATGGGCTGTAAATAATAGAAAATTGATTAGCATATACCTTATTGTTTACATATTGTTTGAAATTAATTAAATTTTTGTACATTATTGTTTGAAATTAAAACATAACAGGCATACAAAAACATGGTACACAGGATTCAATTGAAAATTCAATGGAATGAGACATCAGAAGCAGCCATAATGTGAAAAATCATGGAACAAGATGAAGTTGAACCTTCTTAGGCTCTTAAATCCAATTCATTCTGCTTCTACTAATAAGTAGCCCATCTCTTCTTTTTACTTTCCTTGCACTACCTACTACCATAGGTAAGGGAAGTATTGCTTTCCAAAATAAATTAAGGTACCCCAAATTTAGGTTTTCTATCCGTTTCAAGGTCCCCTGAGTCCAAAAAAGTGGTTTTTGGGTATTGGTCTGTGAGTGTGTGTGTGTGTGTGTGTATGTATGTATGTATGTATGTATGTGTGTATGTCTGTATACACTATATCTCGATTCCCAATTGACCGATTGACTTGAAACTTGGAACTTAA